>CM024247.1:23769605-23863949 GCA_013421045.1 Propylea japonica | reverse complement strand
AAAAATTCATATCTTTCTATGCAGTGAGTATTTTGCAGTTTTTATTTTTTCAACATGGTCGTCCTGAATGTTGCCTCAAAAAGGTTTGAAAGCTAGAACTTCAGTTTTCAATAGGATGTACTCAAACATTCATTCGATTCAGAGAGACGATTTTTTTAAGGCTTTCGGCTGAGTTTAAAACTTTGTGGGGTCCAAGCTACGAAAGTAATGAGAAAAAATGGTACTGGAACGGTCTCTTTTGTTGCAATCCCATTTTGCTTTCTTATTTTAAGATAAATTTAACTTCAAAATTTTAAATTGATTTTAATTGGAATCCTGTGAAATAAATGTAGCTTGTGTAATTGATACAATAATTTTGATGGAAAATGATAACATTGGTCAGAATGGCTGCTTGTGATATTTTGGGATAGAAAATAAAAAATGCATAATACTAAAAATCACTATTCCCTTCAATAATTCTTCAAAATCCGTGCCTTCAATTTAAATCCATTATCGAAAACATTCTAAACAGTGACATGTGAATGGCCTGGAAGCTACTCGAATTATCTCGTTTTATTTTTCATCTCGCTTCTGTAAGTTTTTCACTCAATTCTGTATCTCTGTTGGTTTCCTTCGCGTACACCAGCTCTTTGTAGAATCTCCAAAAAAAAATCGAAGGGGTTGAGGTCTGGTGAGCGCGCAGGCCATTCGGTGAGCCCTGCACGCATAGTCACAATGAAACAGAATTGAGTGTAAAACTTTCAGAAGCGGGATGGAAAATGAAACAAGAAAATTCGAGTAACAGGTATTTCACAACAAGCAATTCTGACGAATGTTAATATTTTCCATCATTGGTGAGACCAAAATTATTGTATATAAATTACACGAACTACATTTGTTTCACAGGAATTTCAATTAAAATCAATTTAAAATCCCATTTTTTCAAAATACCATAAAAATGAAAAAATAAGATAAACAAACTTTATCGAGTTTCAATGATTTTTAGCCTATCCGCCTTCCAAGGCTAATTACAACAACAAAAGTACAATCAAGTACCTTGTTTTCCTATGACTTTTGTAGCTTAGGAGTTCGTTCGCAAATTTTTAAACTCAGCCAAATGCCTTTTCTTATTTCTGAATCGAAAATGAATGTTTGAGTATATCCTACTGAAAAATGAATTTCTAGCTTTCAACCCTTTTTTGAGTAACTACTATGCAGTGATTTCCGGAAGCTGAATATTTTTTTTATTGAATCACAATCAGAAAATCATAACTTGGGAACTATAAAAATTGTAATACATACAAGAGTATTTTTGGATAGCCACAGATCTGAGGAATCTAAAAATAAATTATTAACGTCAATCGCCTGGACACCCTGTATATCTATACCAAAGTATACTTTCAATATATCATTTGTATCAATAAAGAAATTAATTTATTTTTTTTGGGTAATCGTTTTCATCCCGTAGACGCCTGTTGATTCAGTAACTATATATCCTTCTGTCCTTTTCATTCACAAAATGGGTTTAACGCTACCTCATTTCATTCAACGGTATTTTTTATGAATGAGATGAAAGAAGGTCACAGAGGAGTGTTGGTGTGTCCGGAAGAACTATGACTCATAGGGAATAATCACTGCGATTTTGGTCGTGATTGTTATGCAAAAATTATTGTGACGAACCACTCTTTGGTTAAAATTGAAGTTTTGCATGTTCATGAATTCAACCAATTTTGTTTTCCCACGAAGATGTATCATTAGCCCTTGATATTCAGAAATATATAGTAATACGTTTTCTCATATTCAAATATTTTCGAGACAGATTGTCATCAATAATAATTGGTTGAATTCTCGATTCAACATTTAGCTGAACTTCCTTGAAAGTTATCATTTGCGAAATATTGAGAGAGTTCAGTGCAATATAATTCAAGAAATGATATTTCTCATTTATTTTGATACAATAATAGCGGAATTCACATAGTCACTAATGTTTGAAGAGGCAAACATGATACCAAATAACATACATATACATACATATGTGGAATATGAGGGAACGCTACAAATCCAAGAATTTGTATAGAAACAGGTGTCGCATGAAACCTCATGTTGTAGGGGTTCAAATTTCCTTTATACAATGGAACTTCAATATAACAAATCGAAGGGAAAAATAGTAGAAATTCATTATATCGAGTTAATCGTTAAACTGAGGTCGCCCATATTGAGGTGAGGTTGGTCGTTGTTCTTATTTCAAGTTCCACTGTAGTTTTATTCGCCTCATTACGTATTCATCTTATTTCAGCGAACAACTTCTCCCGAATAGAGCACGAACACGAACGCGAACCTAAATAAACCCGAAGCTATCGAGCGCCGTCGCTGCTTTGGCTTTTCATACGTTTTTTCTCCGATTCACTTGGCAAAACGGACTACCACGTAAAGCCTTCTTATTTTTCGGTTTTTATATAGCCTATGACACTCAGCAATAATGTGGCTATCTATTGGTGAAAGTATTTTCAGAATCGGTTCAGTAGATCCCGAGATTTAGCCCTTACAATTTAACAACTATACAAACACACAAACTTACTTCTTTATAAAATTAAGTATAGATTACATTTTGTTTCGAACTAAACAGAGTTTTTATTATTTCCATAAATGTTTGATGACTAATTTCTATAGTTTGATTCATCACCTCATCCTCCAAAGCATACATAAAAAAATATAGATAGTAGATAATTCAATTAAAGTCAGTAAATCGAGAGGTTGCTACGAGAATGTTTTTGCAAAAATAAAAAACAACATTAAAAAAGTTACAGTCGTGTTTCTGGACATTTGCGAAAAAAATGTGTCCTCAAACACAAACAGTTTTCGTCTGTGTCTAGTAAAGAAATAGGCCTTTTCCTTCAGAAGTATCTAATAAAGTACACGCTGTACAGTGGATGTTGGAAAACACAAACCCCTGTGAGAGCCATAAGTAGATTGAGTGCCATCTAATCATCGAAGGCATTGGTAAATTCTGGTTCTTTTGTACTTTTTAGACGTTTGTGCAAATCTCTCTGGTCAGGAAGATCTCGGTTTAGAACGTTATTACTGACATTCCGTAAGACATTCGTTTCTTATTTGGCTTCTTCAGGAAGCCATGGTTCACCAAATGAGATACATTTTTGTAGATTCGAGCACACCTTTCTACTTTGTGTGAATTAGGACGAATGTCACTAACGAATTACTTGCTATAGGTAATATTCTTTCCCATATTATCTTTTAAATTCTTTTGATGTCATGAATGATCATGATGAAAATAATCTTTTAAAATTTTTCCGCCATTACAATACATTCAAGTTCTACTGTTTCGTAACAATGAATCTAATCACGGAAAATTCCACGTTAGATTATCCATCAGCAGACTCTAATGTGCCACGTTGCCAAACATTACAAAATATGACTGCAAAACATACACCAGTAGAGAGAGATTCAATTAATCGGTTCCAAAAAATCGAACACTTTTTTAACATTGGTTCCATAATTATACCAACCCTGTATAGTTTATAATGACGAATCAAATTCGGCAATAAAGTTATCGATTTTCAATATTTGGCAGAATTATCTGTAGTAATTTCCCAAGTGCATCAAAATTACTGATAATTATGCATTACAGCGTGTAGTCAAAAAACTGGGTTCATTTCCATTTTTGGAGAAAGATTTAGATTCCGAAGTTGGAGGGTACTTTCCTCAAAAACAAAAATGATCGAATGAACTTTTTCAATGACAAAAGGCTGGAATGAGGAATTATCTGGTTATTTTGATGCACGAGTATAATTCGGCGGAATATTTTTCAACTAGCGATAAACCTGTCAATATGCCTACAATGCAAATATCAAGCGCTTTCGCTTTGTATAGTGCAATTATCAAAGGTAATTGTACAAGGCATGAAAATTACTAAAAGTTGTGCATGACAGTTTTGCTGTGAAAAATTGCATGAGTTCATTTTTGTAGGTGGAGGGGGGGCTGTCCAAAAATGGAATAATCGAATGCAGTTTTTTTTGGGTTATTTCGACGACAACAAGGTGGAATGAAATTATCCGGTTATTGATGCAATTGTAATTCGGGTGAATATTTTCCGACTTGCCTATCCATTTTGACACAGTCGTTCGGCTCTTTCGCTTTCTACAATACAATTATCGTAAGTTATATCATAAGGGCTCCTAATTTTTCCAAAAAATCGATTGAATACGTTGCTAAGTAATATCTCATAACAAGAAGCATGAGTGCTGGTGGGAACAGAAATCGTTGAAGCATTTTTGAACCTGCATCAATAGTTTTCGTTAAAATATTCAACTTTGCATTATAATTTTTAGATTTTTTTCACAGGAAAAATTCTTGGTATTTGACAAGACTATTCCATGAGCACCAAAGGTGGAAGGCTTTCTCCAAAATGAAAATGACCGAATGCAGTTTTTTCGATGATAACACGCCGGAATGCGAAATTATCCGTCTTTTGAATGCACCAGTGTAATTCGGAGGAATATTTCCCGACTTACCTATCATTTTCACTTAGTGTAAATATCGCTGGGATCGTTCGCTTCTACAATGCAATTATCGCTGTAATCATTAGGTAATTGCACTTCATTTACATGGGATTTTTGACAGGAGGGAAATATTCGCCTTAATTTTGCGACAACTGCGCTTCATGTACACAGAATTGTTAACAAGAGGGAAAATTCGAAGGAATTTCTTCAGTGTTATTGAAAATAATCACAACAATCACTCTATGAAAAGGTAACGACATATAATCCTACTATTACGCGAGAACTAATTAATTACAGAAAGTTTTACATCAAATTTTCCATAAACAGGCTTCGTACTGACACGTTGCCAAATATGACGAAATATGACTGCAGGCAAACAACTTTGAATAAGTTCAATACACCGGTTCCTCAAAAGAACACCTTTTTGTTAACATACGAACGGAGCTGTATCCTACAGAAATCGTGGCAGCTCGTTTTTGTAAACGCCGACATTTATCAGTTCAGGTGTTATAATTATATGTAAGCGATATTCATGCGGTCTGTGACGCGGACATATTACACATTACACGGTCTATGGGTGTCGCCTGTGGCAAGGTCAGGATAATGTGGCGCCAATGGACTGACCGATGATAAGCATCTGAGAAGTCAGTAGCGTACATCGAAGTCTTTTTCGATCAATCGTTCTACTTACGTGTGCTATATCGTTTTGCCCAAATGTCTGTAATTTTTGAATTTTGAGCCGAAAATGGTCTCAAACGATAGGATTGGACTCCCTGATCAGGACTCCGTGGTCAAATTCAATTCTGTCCGTGGGCCAGCCGGCCGTAAGCACGATACCCTTCGAAGGGTTTGTCCTATAGATTTTTAATGTTGAGTTCGGTTCCTAAATGCCGCATTTAAGTTCGTTAACCAGCCAAATCGTTCAAGGTGTTCCATAAAAATGGCCATTCAAAATTTTCGTTCTCAATTTTTCAGACAAAAGGAAACCAATCGAAATGAAATTTTGCGGCCGCATGGAAGATGCTAATAATAAGTCTCTTGCAAAATCATAAAAAATTCAATTGGAATATTGAAGAAAACAATAATTATATATCCATAAAAAGATATCCGATTCTAGCTAAATTCGATTCGTAAATGAAAATTGATATACTGAAAGTTCACGCTTAATTTCCAGTCGATCGCATCATCAGAACCACAGAAATTCAATTGGATTATTGAAAAGAAGAATTTTTATATCTTCATCACAACCATAGAATTAAACTTCTCTAATTGTCAAGTTCCTACATATTTCAGTTTTTGAATAATATTCAGAACATTATTCCGAGATTCTGCAATTTTATATTTAGTATCAATAAATACTATGCGAAAGATTTAAGGGGATAATTCCTCAGAATATTTTATGAAAGAAAGTTCCCATAAATGTAGTTACGGAAACGTATTGTTCCCAAGATACTGTGTGTTGAAGTTTTACTTAAAAACGGACTGAAAATGTGGTACGCCACTGAGATTTTTTGAACTCACAATTATTTTTGAATTATTCGTTCAATTTATGACGAAAAATCTCTCAAGCGTTTTTTTCGTGTGGGGCTCCTTTTTTATGTGAAAAAATAAACATCTTGACGTAGTATCTCTACTACCATTGAGTTTAAAAATTTTTAAACTCAATGCTACTACTTAATGTGTTAAAGTAACGACAAATACTGCTTTAAGATGTTTAATTTTCTTGAAGAAAAACGGCACCTCACACAAAAATAAAGCAGAAGGGTTTTTTTTATCACTAATTGAACGAAGATTTCAGAAATAATTGTTAGTTTAAAATATCTCAGTGGAGTACCACTTTTTCAGTCAGTCTTTAAGTAACACCCTGTATATATTTCATGGAAACAATGTTTTGAATTTTGAGCAGATTGTTATGAAAACAATAACCATTTTTCAGTGTAAGCTGAAATCGAACCGTTTCGTTGCACTGAAGTATGGTTCAAATAAAAGTCAGAACAAGCTCGCAATTAGCTTGCCGTCTCAAACCAAAGTTTTTCCCGAAATTGCTAGCTTTTGTACTGCGAAATATATCCAGTTTCAACACCACTAATGAAGACTTTATCACAGTCCAATTTCACGGTTGAATTGAATGAGATAATAATGAAGATGATATTGCCAAAACTCCGAAAAGTCAAGGAAACATTTATGGAGGATACGATGTAGCCTTTATAAACTAAATATAACTCATTTCTAATTGTGCGAAACTTTCGGGGAACTTATTTATGATCAGAACTGAAATTGTTTAGATACAGAAACGTCTGTCAATAAGAAAGGCGAGGCAGTATCAAAATAAAATATTAGTTCCACACTAATTTATCACTTTTGGTACGCTTTTTCCAAAGGAAGTATAGGAGCTTCGTCTAAATATCAGTAGATTCCTCATTCTCAGGCCAGAGTGTTCGGTTGTACTCACTGATGAAGGATTCTTGATGGAAAATTTTTCTGTCTGACTCTCCGCAAACACTTTAACTTTTAAACGGAATAAGCTGGAGAGACTGGAAATTTTCAAGGTAGACATGGAATCGGTAAAGATCGGTTATGTTCTATAATGAGCCAAACCGGTCGTTCTTAAGTTATGACGATTTGAAATATTGATTCAGGAATTGGACCATTGCAAATTCTGTATTTAACTGCCCTATGACGTTACAAAAACTTCAGCTAGATACTTTAAACTATCAATGTATAAGGGAGCCATAATATCTTGGCTGGATTTGATTTGCTAATTCACCAAAGCGGTCAAAAATAGTTTTCGAGTTGATGTTTTTGGAAATTTTATTTTGCAAATATTTTCGAAACTAAGAATTTGATCGGGACAAAATTGAATATTAGACTGCTCAATTGTTTTTTCTTAAAAACTTTATAGGTTTTCACTCCCAGTCTCTGAAACAGAAATAATCAAAAAAATTTTGATTAAGATCCCTTTTCATTTAATTTGCTCCTGACAAATAAGTGCAAAGATTCCAGCAGGAGCACTTCATCTTAATTAAAATTTTTTTAATTATTTCTGTTTCAGAGACTGGGAGTGAAAACCTATAAAGTTTTTGAGAAATGCAGAATCCTCCCAGAAATATGCTCAATTGTTAAATGACGGCTGGAGGCAATTCTTTTTGGGGCAATATTCTGACATTGCTATCGTTGGAATATATCAGACTCATTTTTATCGTAAGAGACAATATACTGTAAGTCATAAGCTTCTGCACCCTCGTTCTTATGTGTAAATCAATCAGTGAAATTAGAACATTTCTTGCAGCTTTAAGTTCAATGAATTTCCAGGAAATTGATATCCTCATCGAATATCGATCAATTCCTATCTTGTTTTCGGGTGCTTCCGAGTCACATAGTGTCTCACAAAGTTAGCTTCCGTATGTTAGTAAAACAGCCACTCTTTCAATTTCTTGTATATGGTTAGCATCAGCATATATTGTTCAACCTTTCCGACCACATTTACAATCCACTCCTGCTTCAAATTGTGAAATAGACACAACCTATTTTTGAGCGCTCGTTCTACTCAAAGGACTGCTATATCGTTTGCCCAAATGTCTGTTATTTTCTAATGTTAAGCTGAAAACTGTCTCGTACGAAAGGGTTATACTCACTGATGACGAATCCGTGATCAAATTCAGTTATGTCCGTTGTGTCATCCGACCGTCCGTAAGCACGACTACCTTCGAAGGAATTACCCTAGAGAATGGAGATTTTCAGGGTGAGTTCGATTCTCAAATGTCTCGGTTGAGTTAGTTAACCAGCGAAATCGTACGAGGTGTTTCATAAAGTATAGCCATTCAAAATTTTTGTTCCTCAATATCTCAGACAAAACAAAACCAATCGAAATGAAAAGTTTGGGGCCACATGCAAGATGCTCATAATAAACCTCTTGGAAAATTATGTGAATTTTTATATTTCTGTTACAAAATATCCGATTCGAGTGAAATTTATTTTGTGAATGAAGTCTGATATACTGAATGTTCATGCAAAATTTCAAAAGGATCGCCTCATCAGAACAATAAAATTCAATTTTTTTCTGATTATTGATTCATCACATATTTAATTTTTCGAAGAATTTCGAGAATTTAATTCTGACCGTATGAGATTTTGCATTCATGTATAACATGAATTTCAGGTACTATACAAAGTTTTGCGATAATATCATTATTGCTCCACAGATAAACGGTGAATTTTTTTCCAAAGAAACCAGATATTTTTTTTCATCTTCGTCGTCACTGTAGTGTATTAAAATATAAACATCTTGTTTCGTTAGTTAATATTATTACCTCCGGTTTATAATTAATTTATGATGATATCTGATCTGTCCATCGTTTATATTTCTAGCAGTATCTTATACTTTTTTTTTAGGGAACAAGGAGTAAATGTACATTGGTTCTTCTTACTCCGTTATCTTATAAATTTTTTTGATCGTCTTTGCGATCACAGGTGAACATTCATTGAAATCATCGAATTTATTTAAATTAGCCGTAACAATAATGGTCTTATACTAATTTTGTTCAGTTTTTCAGAAATTTCAACTCCTAATACTTCTAAAGTTCTAATTAAACACACTTGCAATTTTGTGCCTGGAAGAGAAAATTTCTGGCTGAGTTTCGTCCAACACTTGAGGACTTGAGGAAAATAAAGATTTTCGCAATAGAGAGTTATTACTCAATCAACAGAATTTGGGAATTGTAACAAGAGGAACATACGCGCTTGAGAGGCTTCATATGTGCACAGGAATGGATGATGCAAAAAATAGCCATCCCTTGTTCTCCTTCACGACGTGGCCAGATCTTATAGGTACGAATATCAATATTTCTCAGACTATACGTAGTGGTAACTCATACTCATGTCTTTCCTACTTAATAGTTTCCGGTGTACTCAAATGTGAAAAATATTTGAACACGATACTACCTAGAAAGCAGTCACCGCATTTGTGTAATGATATCCCATTATACGGTCAAGTTTTACGAAGCATCGGTTACAGGGTTCCGTTGTAAATGGCCACCAAACAGATCTCCCATTGTTCCTGTCGAACGATTCTAGACATTCGCGACCATTACATTACCGTGAGAAAAACAATTATGCGTTGTCCCTGATTATGTTGCAAAATAGACGCCAATTTCGCAGTCTTCGTTCGCGGTTCATATTTCTGACGCAAATTACATTTTTGCATTGTTATCGTAATAATAGATTGGAATTTGAGGTTCGAGTTGTCGAGTTTCGAAAAGTTCCTTTATTTTTTTTCGGAAAGGTCAGGAGGTATGCACTGAAGAATTTGCCAACTTTAGATTTTCACGTCAGCTCTAGCTGATTACGTTGTAAGGGGGGTCGCACACCGGACTGGACAAACACAATCTTCTATGAGACAGTTTGTCGGGACTCCAAGAGGTGCTGCAAAAAGCATCAAGGTAAAGGGAACCATCACACACCAAGGCAGTTTCAGACAGTACGTGGTCGACTCGAAAACGAACTGATCAATACAAGTTAAATCAGAAAAATTCATAAGTTTCTCTTTTCCACAAATCAAAAGGCTTACAGTAATTATTCTGATGACGGAATTTCACATAGCAGCACTTGAATACTTGAAATCAAAAACTAGAGGAAGGAAAAAATCCCATGCACACTTTTCGCAGAAGTAGCGCAAATGATTTGGATAAGCTGTCAGATCCACAGAAGAGGCCATTCGAAATAGACTTTTCGAAACTTGTTGATAAATACTTGTACGAGGATGACTAACTACTAACTAGCCTGTTACTGATTAATTCTAATTTTTATATATCCTCATGGAAAATTTTTTTTTGGTAATCTCACGATTTCTCAACCAAAACATAGCTTTTGTTCTCAATATTCGCAGTACTGATGCAACGTTTTCGAATCAAATAATCAATATGTTTTCATTCGGAAAATTTTGGGAAACTGCATATTTTAGTTTGAAGTGTTCAAATAATCCCCGCGTTAACGGTATCAAGGGTTACCTGTATTTTTTCCCTTTCCGGTTATACGAAAGGAGGGAGTCAGAAAACAACTCCAAATATGGACAGAAGAATAAAAAACGAACAAAGAAAACGATCGCTGCCGCCACCTTTTATGAGTGAATTTACGCACTTAACGCTATTTTAAACATTAATCTATTGCTTGGACATTTTTCGACGTTATTGTGGTGAAACTACACTAAAGTGCTGCTGGAGGTGCAACAGACTACGCAACAATACACAACATCGGCCCTACAAAAAAGGAGGTGTCTGATACCAGCTCTTTCTCATTTTGCAACAATTAAAATTTATTGAAAATACAGTCCATTTTTCTCTTTGAGCATTATTTTCCGAACACGGCATATCTTGTGATTGTATGTAGCAAAAAGATGGGCTATTTATAACCATTGAACTATAGGTCTCAAAGCGTTAAAAAGTTGGTAATAATGAATTGAAACCATTGCACGTCATTCAGTAATGGTCTTAGGCTTTAAAAAGAAGTGCTATCATTGAAGCTTTATCTACTCGAAAATTGCTCAATTGATCTAAATGTTCACAAATATTCAACCATTTTCATTCTTTCACAAGTGGAACCCTGACAGTTGTATAATACACTCACAGTGGGTTTCATAAAACTTGATCGGGCAATAAAATGGTTGATTTTGAATTAAGTCGATGGTTTACGTCAAAGAAAATGAAACTTGCACAGAAATGATGCCATTCATGAAACCCGACTTTATACGAAGTAATAATCTCAGCACCCAAAGTATTCGTATGAATTAAAACAGACATATCTCTATCATCTCAATTTAGAATCTTCAAATTGAAGGTCACAAGGATATGGTCATATAGAATGGAATTGTTGGAAATATTTGTTTTCATTTTTGTATTTCCTTAATCCTTAGTTACTCAAATATAACGTTTGATGAAATCAAATCAACCACGAGAGGTGGTCGAACATACATTTCTCTTTTTGTGCTCTTGTTCTCAGGGTTTATAGCATGCTATCTATTTGCACTAATTTTTGCGAGTTTCGAATTTAGAGTTGTCGGAATATTTCCACTCATATCGTTGATGAGTTGAAACGATGGAGTAGTTTTGGAGTTATGACGAATTTTTGTCGGTCCTTCCACCGCGAATACCTCTCGAACCGAAGGAGCTGGAAACTAAATTTTCACTCCAGGTGCAGGGATTGAATAGCTCGATTGAGTTTGTTAATTCTTTAAAACCTGGATCGAGTTTGAAATTTAAATTTAGGTGTATCTACAATGATTATAATAAGGGAGAGAGAATAAACTAAACTAAAATGTGGTTTGTTCAGTAAATTTTCATAGCGCCAACCGTACTCAAGATAGAGGGCGCTATTTACACGGTTCATACCTATTGTATTGAACATAACTTTTCGAATATAAGATTTATTGAGCAACATTTCAAGTGAACTTAAACATCATTTGATTGTACACCAAAAAGGTACTCTTGAAAAAACTCGATAATGTGTACCGTTCGCGGAATATTTTTTGATTTGAAAATTACTTTATTGACCTGATAGTTGTCTCCCAACCGTTACAAGCATCGGTTTTACTTCATAATTTTCAAATCGGAATATTTCGAAAAGGGTAAACATTATATAGTTTTTTCAAGAGTATCTTTATGGTGTAAAATTGAATGTTGTTCAAGTTCAATTGAAGTTTTGCTCAATAGATCTATTATTTGAAAAGTTATGTTCAATACTAGTTGCTACAAACCGTGAAACTTCTATCTATCTATTATTTTTCAGTTTTCTATTTATCCTAGAGAAGAGATCTCCTGCTTTTGAAACACCCTGTATATCCTAATTCAATAACGAAACAGAGAAATGAGAAATATTCTGCGAAGTGTGTAAAGAATAGAAAATAAAAAAAATCGAATAATTCCATACACCAAAAACTATTCGATATAATATCGCCGAAATCGAAAATAAGCCTCCAGATCGAAGGAAAAAATATTGATTTTGGCAACACCGAGGAGATCATCTCCTTGGTATTATTTTGAACCATAAAACGACCACTGATCATGATAGAAGCCAATAACCTGGAGGATTTGACATCATCTCTAAATAACGTACCAACCAAGTCGTTTCTTCAGTTCATGAGGATTTTTTTTCTTAATTGGCCTGAACTTTGTTGTATGAATGAACCTAGAGAAGCCTCCTCTTTCTTGAAATTTGCACATTGGAAATTGACCAATAAAATGGATCATTATTGTTTAATTACGTTAAGCTAAGCTTTCATTTTGAGGTCAACGGAAACACATTTTTTCTGCGGTGGAAGCACTGCATTTTTCAACCTCGCTTTTGTCCCCCTGAAGGTACATTCTATGAAAAAAACAAGGGGGTGAGGTGAGATTTTTTCAATGAAATATACTAACTTCAGCTATTCTTGATTCATTAACACGAGATTCTTTCACTTTCATTTTCTCGCAGTGCTGAAGTGAAATCTTCATTTCCGTATATCTGACTTGATATTTCTTTTCAAATCCACCTACTTCGTATTCGACAAGGATGCTCTTGTATGAAGTTCGAGGAACCAAAGCTCAACAAAACAATAATTGCAACATGAACCGCCGCTATGGGTCGGTCATCGAGTTCACCTGACGTCATCGCTATGTGTTTATGTTGCAAAATTCTCCAGCAATATTGCGTAGCGACGACAGACGTATTGAACGAGATTCGTCGCCGTCAGTCCAACAGTTCGTTAGCCGTCAATTACAGATGGAAATTTCCATTGCACCTCAGCCTCCTTCGATATGCAGAGGCGGCACTAAATCGCCCTGTCTGAAATTCGAGGCTGACGGGACACCTGTTGTTTTCTTGTGTTGTTCACCGCGTAGCTAGGAGTTTTTTCGTCTTTGGTCGTTTGAGACTGCAAATTACCATTATAAATGCGTCCTGCTGCATGCGGGAACACCTTAGACGCTGTAATCCGTCCAGTCGATCCCCGGCAATGTTTAATGAAATATTTTGATGGGAATCGATTGCCAGATGGTGTCCTCAGTACGGCTGTAAAAACAGGTATAAAGATTTAATACCTTCTTGTGCACGTTTCCATGTCGGACCGATGCACCCACGCTAGGTACTACGCAATTTCTTTCGACTTGGTTAGACAACTGTTCGATTACTTTCAAATTGTCTGAACTTTCAAGCGGTATATGTATTCTAGTCGAAGTATACTGGTGTTTAGTAATTCTACGTAATTCTTCGAAGGGCATATACTAGACTACATTTCCAGCAAAATGCGTCTAGTGAAGCATGGTCCGAAAATCTATGGTTACGAAGATATGACGATTTTTCCAATTCTTCGAAATTTTCTGTTTCGCTATCGAAAATACATAATTTGGTAAAACTACTCGACTCTGAATATTCAATGAATAGTTTTTTTGAGAGCTGAGGATATGTTTCTCATTTCTTGGGAAAAGTATTCACTAAAATTCATTCTGATCATTCATTTTGATAACCTGAGATATGCAGGGTCATGAACAGCTGCACCTGTTTTCATAAAATCTTGATGAAAGAATTGAGAATTACTTGAAAAAAGTTTATGAACTTAGTGTGCAGAGGTGAGGAACAACTTCTCTGTTTCGTTAGCCTTTGAAAAAGTACACACGTCAATATTCCTTCATGCAATCGAAAATTATGGCCGAGAAACTAACAGGCTTTTTCGAGTCATTCAGATATCTTATTCTTCAATTAATATTCCCTATTTCACTTGAACCATAGCCCACGAGTGCAGTAGGGGATATCTGAATGAGTTTTTCCATTTGTACACCAAGTTCATAAAACTTTTTTCAAGTAATTCTCAATTCTTTCATTGAGATTTCATGAAAAAACTGGCTTAGCTATACAGGGTGTTTCACGAATTATTGTACAGGCTCTCAGAGCAGATGCAGGACATTTTGGTGACTCTGAATCAGTGTTAGGAATATGTCATAACAATAATCGTTTGAGAGATGAGGATGTTCTGTGTAGTTGTACAGAAATTTTCAATTGGAATAACTCTTGAAATCTGCATGGATCTTCGTGAAAATGTCAGGGAATGAGTATAGGCCTAAGGCCAGTGGCAAATGTTCGCATATAATGGCATACTGATAGCGCAGGCCCGGACTGAACAAATTATATTCTTTATTCCACATCTTTTAAAACACCCTGTACATCAAATTTTCGAAAAGCAAAATTTCCCTGAGAATCTACAATGAATACTCTTTCGAACGTGCCTATCAGAATCAATAGCACACTTCGCATCATCATATAATATTTGGAATTTTCAATTTATAGTAAACACTGACCTTTAAATCTCCGCATAATGAATTAATTCATAATAAAATCGATTAAAATCCTTAGTGACATGACTAAGGTATGGTACTGCATCTTATTCCATCCAAAACATGGATGTAGGGGATCCACTTCTGATTACCGAGATACCTGAACATAAAAGTGATGGAAATACTTATCTTCGAATTATTCAACTTTGAAAATTCTTTCTTCGAATGAGTGAAACACGGATGCATGGCAGCAACATCAAACATTTTTAACAAAACTAAATTTACTTGATTTAACATTGAACATTTAATTGTTATATTATAAAATGTACTTAAAAACAAGTAAAATGTACCTTATGAACATGTTGAACTGAAAAAAATGGACAATAAATAAAAAAAAATTATAACTTGTATCGAAAATACCCCTCCTTCTTCTGAAGATTTTCTAGCTCTTCTTATCGAATGAGCTACAGCTTTCTTCAAAATCTGGTTGGTTTCGTATCGCTTCACATGCAGCTTGAATACGATTAATCAGATGCTCCCTTTCTATGATTACTTCGAAGTAAACTTCATTTTTCAAGTGTCCCAAGAGAAAATAATTAATCCGTGTATGTATGATCTGGGGATCTTGCAGGCCAGTCATGAGGTCCCCCTCTACCAAACCAATGTCCCGGATAAACTGCATTCAAATGCGCTACAATTTCACAGGTGAAATTAAATTTATTCAATGTGAATTAACGCATTATTCGGAAATTTACATTCCGTACTACTATAAATTAAAAATTCCAAATATTCAATGGTTCATAATATGATGATGCGAAGTGTGCTATTGATCTTGGAAGGTTTGGTCGACAGAGTATTTATTGTAGATTTTGAGGAATGTTTTGCTTTTCGAAAATCCGATATACAGGGTGTTTGATAAGATATGAAATAGAGAATATAATTTTCTCAGTCCGGACCTGCGCTATCAGCAAGCCATTATGTGCGAATATTTGCCACTGGCCCATACTCATTCCCTGAAATTTTCATGAAGATCCATGCCGCCATTCAAGAGTTATGTCAATTGAATATTTCTGTAGAAATATATAAAACATCCTGTGTCTCTCAAACGAATATTGTTAGGACATATTTTTCAAACACTGATTCATCACCGAAATGTCCTGCATCTGCCCTGAAAGCCTGATGTACAATCATTCGTGAAACACTTTGTATATGACCATGTATATCTCAGGTTATCCGCATATTATTGAATATTTTTTTGCAAGAAATGAGAACCATCTCCTTAGCTTTACAACATTATTCATTGAATATTTAGAGTTAAGCAGTTTTCAGAAAATTAATCTTTTTCGGTAACGAAGCAGAAAATTTCAAGGAAGTTGAAAAATTGCCATAACTTCGTAACCATAGATTTCGGACCATGCTTCACTAGACGCATTTTGCTGCGAATGACATCTTGTCTAGTATATACCTTTCGAATTATCACGTCGAATAATCAAACACCCTATATAAAGGTGTTTACAATTATTTACATAAACTGATAACTGGTATGTCTTCAAAACATGGGTATTTTAAATAAAAAGGAGATATGTTCGTTCATACCATGAAGATTATGTCAATTTAGGAAGAAAACCTCAAGAACTGAAGAACGACGATGTGAAGAGTCGGTGATTGGTAGTTATTTAGAGATGACGTTCAAAACTCTTCAAATCCTTCAGGTTATTCGCTTCTATCATAGTCAGTGCTCGATTTTATGGTTCAAAAACAACACCAATGAGATCATCTCATTGGTACTGCCAAAACCAAATTCTTTTACGATGAAATCTTGGACACACCCGATTTATTTAGCATATTGAGTTTTCATTATTGAGATATACAATACTGGAGCTTGTCTAGACAGACCAATTATGTGAAAATTTATTAGAGATGATTGATAGCTAAATATTCTCGTTAAGGAGTATAGAGGAAAAAATATCAAATATCTCCCATATTTCTCTGAATTCTTGAACATCCAAGTTCTGTTTCGAATTCGAATAAGAAATTATTGAAATGAGAGAATCTTCCGAACTACTTCGATTTACATTTATCTGACCGTGTGGCGAGTTTTCTTGAAATTCGAAATTCGTTGATTGATTTCGAATGAACTTACCTACTATAGAAAAAAAATCAATCAATTGGACATGTTATAACATATTTATGAATAACAAACTTTTTTGAATGGATCGATTATTTTGCCGGTGAGTGTATTTGTCAGTGTTTTTTCACCATTTTTCTGAATTATATGAATATTATCCTTTATTTTATATTACAGGATCCGTGAAATGTTCAATAAAAATTTTAAATTCAAGTTTTGAGGCGATTCCGAATTATGTTGACGGTCAGCCGTCAGTTCGTAGTTACCCATGGAGATAGAATAGTATAGAGTTGACATTATTGAAATAAATGTGATTTCAGATCGCCATATTAATACCACCTTTACGTCAAATTTGACATTCGTTGATTTTTTCGTAAAACTTGTAATTCTTGGGCTTGTTCAATTTATTGTGATTTTCTGCTTAATAAACAATAATTAAATGGTATCGTGTGCTGTTCCCATGGTAATCTTTTATTTTTTATATGTGTATATTATCGCCAGGTTTCCTTTAGGCTCAACACGTCGTGTTTCTTGTATAAATCAGATTATCTGATTGAAAGTCGACTCAATTCAATTCTGAACTTTCCACCATATTGGTCCCTGACTTAGCCCCACTCAGTGGTATCATTATTTACTACCCAATTATATGTCATAGCGTCTCCTCTCTATTCTATCTCCATGTAGTTACCATAAAAAAAATACAGGGGGCTGTTTTGAATGTTTCTCAATTCGTGCAGCAATCGAATTTTCATATGCAAGTTTCACGACCTAAGATCAGACACATCAAATTTTGATACGAAAAACCAATGTTGAATTCTTGATTCACTCAAACTCCGTCTACTCAAATAAAAAAATGTTGATTTCAAGCAGCACATGTTTTGATGTTTTCTGTCTCATGCTGTATGTTTATATTCATGCGTTATTTCATTATAAAAACTACTGCCGTTTTATGTAAATCTCTCAGTGATTAAAATGCTTTGGAAAACTGAAACCATTCAGTATCTCCCACTATCTAAACAATTCCGCAAAAAACGAACAGTGTTTCAGGCAATTGCCAGTTGAGCATTTCCTATTATTTTTTTAGATAATCACATTCTCGGAAATTTTTCATAACTTTCAGGGAACTAAATCATAAAAAGTAAGTTAAACAATACGTGCGATAATTGAAAAAATTAATTTTAGTTAAACATGGCCCAACTTTACTAAATTACATCCGTACCAACTGTTCCAGGACACCTGTTATATAACGTAGATATTTCGAGTTAAGCAAGACTTAATTTTTTGTTAGCAGCTGATGTCTACCGATATCCATTTATTCATCGGAATTCATTACAAGCACAAGAATAAAAGTACATAAATCAACCAATAAAAATTGTGACGATTCCAAATATAGTAATTGATCTAATTACAAAGTGAATGATTTATAGCAATTTCATTTGCATATGAGTTTATTTTTTGTATTGACACCATTAGGTTCCAAATATTTTTCCCTTTATGAAAGTACATTTTAATCACTTAAGACAAACATGGATGTGTAGATTTAAAATTTAAATATAAATACGAGGCGTTATTCATTGAAATCACAATCCATATCGTTTCAGTTATTATCCAGATGAATGATTTTGATTATTTCCTTTGAACATAAGTAAAAAATAGATCCTGAATGGAAACAGCTGTGTTTTAAATAGTGACAGTTGTTAAGCAATCAATGAAGTTGCGAAAAGTAACCATATAGTTGACAACTCGATTTATTATTACTTTTACTTCTAATAGTTCAATCATATATGAAGAATAAAAATTAATCATTTTGAATTTTGCTTTATTTTATGTTAACCTCTATATACTAGTATGTGGCTATGTAGTTCAACTCTTCTTCTTCTTCTTCTTCTAAATAGGCCTTTGGCCTGATCTACGTCGAAAATTCACCACTTTCATTCGATTGTCTATCTGGGCAAGTGTCACTCCATCTCTTCCTGGGTCTTCCGATGCTCCTTTTTCCCAATGGTGATCTATCCCTCGAAATTCTCACTATCCGGTCTTGGTTCATTCTGTCTATATGCTCATTCCATTCAATCTTCCTTCCCAGAACCCATTCATTTATGTTGTCTATCTTGCATGTTCGTCTTATGTATCCGCTCCTCTCTCTGTCCAACAGTGACTTTCCTGCTATCCTTCGAACAATCTTCATTTCGGTTGTTTCCAGTATTTGCTGTGTTCTCGAGTTCTCAGGCCTGGTTTCCGCCGCATATGTCAGAATTGGCCTTATTGCAGTTTTATAAATTCTTGCTTTCGTTTAGTTCAACTCTTATAACAAAAATAACTCTAAAGGGTCTTTCAATAAGGACGGGTCGATTTTGACATGAAATAAAAAAGGCCGTGTGTGAGATTTTTAACGATTTTTTTTTTATTTGAAAGAGCTATATATGCCATTATGTGTGGAAAATCACATCGTTTAATGTCCGCCGCGGCTTCTCACGGTGGCACGAATTCGAGTTGTCCAATGTTCAACAACTCTGCCGCATAGTTCGGGTTGAATTTCAGCGATAGCCTGAGCTATGTTGACTTTAAGGGCATCGGTCGATTGTGGCTTATTGGTATAGACCTGCGACTTAAGAAAACCCCACAAAAAAAAGTCTAAAGGTGATAAGTCGCAGGATCTCGGTGGCCAATTCACGTCACCTCTGCGAGAGATAACCAAAACGTAACGTTTGCACTAACGAACACTCATTTTGGTAATACATTTTTAACATTTGGACGTGTTGCTCAACCGTGTAACTTGCCATGGTGATTTGGCATTACTAACTGAATAAAAAAATATAGGTTAGAAAGACGACGTTAAAACAACATGGCCGCCACAGGCTGCCAACATCGACCCGTCCCTATTGAAAGACCCTATATATACAAGATTGCGCGAAAGTTGTATATTAGATTAATATCTTTGGAATCAGTGACTCAAAAAACTCTTGAATTCGTTTTGAAAAATTTTAGTTATCAATCAACAAGTTTATTGATGACAGCGATTAATGGTAGAGATATTTTAACGCGTGAGTGGAGCGAGCACGTTCATAGTTCAAAACCATTAATCCCTAATTCACGAAAAGCCCTGAGCCGGTGCTTTTGAGCGCTGGTTAATTGGTGAAGCAATAATGCTATTACCTCAAAATTTTGTATAGGACTTGAAAATCATGTTTATGAATGCAACATTTCAGCACGGTCGATATTATATTCTGAAAATCATTCAAAAATGAGATATGTAAAAACTCAATAATTGAAAATAAGTAAGTAAGTCTATGATCCAGATGATGCGATCTTCTTGAAATTTTGCTATAAATTCACCTTATCAATCTTCATTCACAACATAAATTTTACAGCAATAGGATATCTTGTTATGGAAACAAAAAGATTCTTCTTTTCAATATTTCCATTGAATTTTCTGTGGTTCTGTTAACACTATGGCCACGAAATGTTGCATGAGGCTTATTATGAGCATCTTGCATGTGGCAGCAACATTTCATTTTGATTGGTTTCTTTTGAAATATGGAGGATCGAACATTTTGGAATGGCCATATTTTATTGAACACCCTGTACGATTTGGCTTGTAAACGAACTTAACCGAGGCATTTGGGACTCGAACTGTAGAACGAGCGCTCATAAATGCTAGGGAGTTGCAGCTTAGTGGTTGAAGAAAATTTTTCCGTCGAGCTCAAAATAAAAGGTGATTTTAATGTGTACGAAATTGATCATTTCCATTTCAATGCTCAATTCATGTTATTTTGATGTGCAATCCTAATGGCAACCGTTCACAAAGTATTCAGAAGCACTACGAGAAATGTCAAAACTCTACTGGAATACAGATATATAGAAATTTTATTCTGTCAAATGTGAGTCTTGTGCAAAATGAGAATGTATTTCAATCAAGAATTCATAGACAATTCATATTGAGATCGTCGGAAAAATCTTGTAATCAATTCGGTTAGCGACTTATGGTCTTGAAATATATATATAAATATCTTGACCACTAGTCACTATGTTTAATAACCTAAATGATTAAATAACTATTACTGCCAAAACATACGTTTAACTTGAAATCAGTTCACGCGTTTCAGCTTTTTTTCTAACTCAGTGATTTAAAAGATATTTAAATTTTATTGAGGATTTTCACGATATCCCTGCATAAGACAAGAATGTGATGAAAGATTTCTCGAATTCATCTGTGTTATGCTGCAATTTTAATCATTGTATTTATTGAATCAAATTACACTTCCTATAGGCCATAACACGAGCCAAATACTAATGCTAGCGGAATGCAAGTTGCTGGTCATTAGCTGCAACAATGATAATCGACATTAACTTCGTTATATTTTATTATACTGTACGTTGTTAATTCACGATTATATAAATCAAATTCAGTTCGCGGGCACAGAGGGTAATTATGTGTAATTTCAGATTTCGCTATTAGCACATAAAGAAGAGTCTAATCATCAGTTTAATTGTTCGATGGAGATTTATTACTTTCAGTGACGTTGTCTGCTTAGTGGACGTTCCCTTCTCGTGCGAGAAATTTTCAATAACTGTTACACTATCGTTGACATCTAATATACATATAAAATTTCCTTGTCACAGTTTGAGTTTCTTAAAAACTTTATAGGTTTTCACTCCCAGTCTCTGAAACAGAAATAATTGCAAAATGTTTAATCAAGGTGAAGTTCTCCTGCGAGAATCTTTGCACTTATTTGTCAGGAGCAAATTGGTCTTGAAAAAATTGTTGGCTAACAGTAAAACTGAAAAAGGAAATAAATTAAAAGGATAATGTTACGTTTCGGTGTCTATATCAGACACCTTCTTCAGACAAACTCGTAAAATCTTCAGAATTGTGTGATTTTTTCATTTGCAATCAATGAATTAGATTGCGAAATATTTAGGTTTAAAAGACCCAGAGTTTTACACCAACCACTCTTTTCACAGAACTGGAGCCACTATGGTTGCGGATTCGGCTGGAGATATTTTAGCACTAAAGCGTGCAGGAGGGTGGAAGAGCACCGAAATTGCGATGAGTTATGTCGATGATTCGGTCAACAAAAAATTGAAATGTCAAGCAAATTATTTGGTAGTAAGGAGAGTACAAATGTTCTGTTCGAGTTCAGCAGTTTCTGAACCAACAGATGGTTCATCATCATCAGTATCAACTCTTTCATCATCAAAAATCTGTGTTACTGGAAATAACAATTGTAGCATGATTTTCAACATATATGACGATAAAACAAAATTTTCTAATGTAAATAATACTACTAACTTGTGAAAATTTTGCAAGTAAACTGTCAGTTTTAAAAGTTAGTGACTTGATAAAATAAACTTTCTTGATTAATATTGTGTTTTTGGAAACTGACTTTTACAAATGAGAAACAAATAAACACGTTTATCGTTCAAACACAAGCGGGGTATGTTAAGGATTAAAGCCACCATCAGAATAAATCCGTAAAAACTATAGACGGTTCAGATGGATTAATCGCGAAATAGTAGACATCTATTAATTGAGCTGAAAGACTTTGTCACAACCTGCCCCTATCACAACCAACCCCGGTCTCCCCAAGCTGTAGAGACAACGCACAAAAAACCTCATTGGTAATTGTGCAGAAGGTTGTCTTCGTGTCTTCAAACAATTCAAATTTTTTCATTGTAAAAGATCGTTTACTAAATAGTGATTAAACAATGCAGTAACTACAAATATTTGGTGTGAAACTGTCAAATAAGGGGTCATTGGATGAGGCAATCAAGGAACGAAATACCCAAGGCAAAAAAGTGGTGTCGTTGCTAAACGGAATACTACGGGACAAGAACATAAATAAAGAAAATAGGAAAAGGATCTATAACACCGTTTAAGAAAAGAACTGATGAAATATCGAATGCTACTGAGATGGATTTTTGTCGAAGAGCTGCTGCATAAGCTAGAATGAAAAGGGCCACAAATGAGAGAATGAGAGAGTTAATTAAGGTCAAGCATACAATAGTGGATGATATCAAAGATAAACAGCTTATATGGTTTAAACATGTACAGAGGATGACGGATTTAAGGAACCCGGAACAATTAATGGAATGGAAACCAGTAGGGAGAAGAAGTGGAAGATCTAAGAGAAGTTGGATGAACAGAAAAAATGAAGAATCATGGAGAGAGGACTAGAAGACACATACTGAAATGATAGAGAAGGCTGGCTAACAGGCATCGGAAGACGTAGAATAGAACTTAATAAATCGTATATTACATTGTAAAAGATAGATATTAGTTGAAAAGTATTCATACAAATATTGAAATCTTGTGATCGAATTTTATCGTCCATTCTTATTAATTATAAGTATAATTGAAAGAAGTAAATAATATGATTGAAAAGAATCAAATTGCAGGAACACTCATATAAACGATTAACGCTTGCCTATCTAAACTGAAAAAGTTCGAATCAAAGAACACATAATCATGGGAAGGGCCAGAAAAATAATATTGAAAACATTAACTTCTGCATGCGTTATACTCCAGTTCTGTGCGAAATCAAAGAAATCTATAGAACATGTTGAACGAAGTGTTTTCTTTGATGACATAAATTGAATCGAATGCTGAAGAAACTAAATCACGCGTTCGAAAAGTTCAAGTCAAACGATTTCAATATTCCGAAGGGGCCGCAAATTCTTTTGTCAGGTAACAGGAAAAAACGATAATGGGTTTTACTGTTTGAAAACATTCAATAGTTGTGAGGTGTTTCGAAAGGAGTTCTTTCAAACTGAATATTTTACTTCAAGCCATTTTGTGAGATGACGAGAGTCTTTTTACGCTATTCTACTGTTTTCAAATTTTGTTGATGTGCATCGTTATGTCGAAAAGTTCTTTTTGTTGTTGTGCTTATTGACTTCGATGTGGAAAAAATCTGTGTGTGTGTGGTGCGAAATAGAGTAACTTCGTGAAATTTTCAGCTGGTTAGTTTGATTGCATGGTTTGCACTTGCACTTATATATTCAATTATATCATAATTACTGTTACTATAGGTAAGGATTGTGTGATCTATACCACCAGCAGCATTATTATATACAGAAACAATTCCTGAAAAATTCCAAGGAATTGTTATGAAGTTTAATTTTTGCAGAATGAAAATCATACTTTCCCCATATTTTTTGTGTTTGAGGTCAATTCATGAATCTGGTCAGTTTTCACTCCCAGTCTCGGAAACAGAAATAATTAAAAAAAATTCAATTAAGATGAAGTGCTCGTTATGTGCCGGAGCAAATTGGTTTTGAAAAAAACTGTTGCCTAACAGAAAAAAAACTGAAAAAGTAAATAATAATGTAACGTTTCGGTTTCTATATCAGACACCTCCTTCAGACAAACTGTAAAATCTTCAGAATTGTGTTTTTCATTTGCAGTCTAATGACATTGAAAGTTGTCAACGCATTCCGAAAATTTTGAAAAAATGACCTTTATTATCAGTGAACAGGGGTTTAACGCGTAGCATCGCCATGAATCCATAAATATTGAAACAAGAGAATAATATTAAACGATTAAAATCAACCAATATTAAACTCATACTTCGGAGCTAATCTCGCGGTCGTTCAAAGTTCAAAGCAAAATGCAAGGAAGTGGTATCAAATAGATGCATGGCCATTTCGTCGTTATTAGGACTCATCAGCATGGAATCGCTGTATGATACAAGGTATTCTATTCCATGCTGATGAGTCCTAATGGGGACGAAATGGCCATCCATGAGTGCTCTGTTTGATACCACTTCCTTGCATTTTGCTCTGAACGAGTACGAGATTAACTCCAAAGTATGAGAGTTCAATATTGTTGATTTTACTCGATTAATGTTATTCTCTACTTGCATTATTAATTATCAATATTTCGAGAAAGTCTACAGAACATAAAAACCTAAACTATTGTAGTATTGCCAAAGTCATAAACTAACATCCAAATTATCTATTGCCTTGAATAAACGTAAAGAAAAAAAACAGTATTGCCCACATTATTATATCTATTCATTCTGGTTAGTTTGACAATGGAGATCAGAATTATAATCATATAAGTTAATGCATCTTCAGTCTAAATTATACCATTAAATTTGAGCATTCACATCTAACTTCATTAACTATGCTCCGCTTCATCGACGAAAAAGCCTTTTAATTATCCTTTACCAATAAATTGACTAGAACGACCATTGTGAAAATATCGTATGGCGCCGCTACAGCGAGCTTCCACCGGAAATTGCATAAAATCGATCTGCCGGCAAACCGACATTCCCACATATTAAAAGGAAAACGAAAACCCACAACGCTAAAATAATAATTCCAGTCTTTGGACTTCCCATACTCATGAGTTCTTTCGAGGGAGATGAGCTATCGATTCGAGGGTGTACCGAGGGTGAAAGCTATAGTGATCGACACCTTAAGCTAGGATAATTCCAGTCAAATTCGGTTCCTCGTATTAATTTCCAGATTATTCATTAAAAATTCGATAAAAACTCCAATGACTTATTTGTCCAAAACAAGATTATTAACATTTAATACTATCATAGCTCAGCTTCGATTCTCGCCACCTTAGCGCTGATATCGTCATGGAATATGCCAATAAAAGAACTGAATTTAAATGATTCTGAACATGTTAAACCTACCTTAAAGATTGTTGATTATTAAGGGCGTTGCAATCAATACATTGCGACCTTAAGATATATTGGGTTCCTCGTCAGAGCTGTTTTTCGCAACTGTTCCTCTGCAGCTCTCCCTCCAGTTCCAAAGCCGTTATAAATTCTAATACCTGAGAGGGCTTCAAGGCGCTTTTGCTATAATTCTCTTGTCCAAGACATTATTTGCGCAGGCTTACAATGCCGAGGACATTCTACTTTGCATATTTCAAGTCTTGAAGTGATTTCTTTCGGAAATTATCGTGTTGTAGTTCAACACTGATTGACTAATCAGTCACCGATAATGGCAATATTTCAAAATCATTGCTTGGTCAATTATTTTATTATACCGCTGCTATATTACTGCAGGCGTTCTTTCAACGTCTAGTTGGAATGAAACCGAACTGAATATTTTGCGAACAGTAATCAATCAAGCGTTAATTATCGTCTAACATGTCCGGCATGTTCAAACAACCTGCGGGCTTAAGAATAATGCGGAATATCATTAACAATGGATGGCATAAAAACCACGGCGCCAGTGGTAATGGGATCGCGCACTTTTGCTATGCAATTTATAAATCAAACCAGCTGATTTATGAGTTTTTATGGGTTGTTCAAATGTCATATAAAAAAGGTGAAATAAAAGTCTAAGTGAGCTGCTAGAGAAATGCTGGCCATCCATCGCGCTTATGATGTTTTGAACTGGGGAACTGGGATCGATGAATTTCTTCATGCTATACAATGTTGTTAATATTGGCATACCAGCACTCAAATGTAAAAAACCAATATATTAAGAGCAAAAAACAATACTTTTTGACACTCTGTTTGGAGCGAACAAAGTAGAGACTGGAACATTTCAGGATAAGTGTGAAAAATATCAAATTCATTAGGCACCATAATTGAACAACAACTGAAACACATAAATATGCATAATATACATATTGAAAATATATAACCTCTTACATACTAGTGATAAACAGTTGGTCTGTAATAACGAGGAATGAAAAAGATTATTATTTTCACGATACAATCCATACGATTTAATATATCTTGATAAAGTCAATAATAAAGATTTTGAAAAATGGCACCGAAATTTGGTGTTACGTTAAAGAAAACATAGCTGTGGGTCATATACTCGTGTTCGACAATACCACTGAAAAAACAAGCGCGCCACTCACTAAGGGTCGATTACACTGGGATACTTAAGGGTCAAGTACACGGGGCGACTTACAAGCTAAGAAGCGGCTTTTGAGCTTCTGAGCTTGTGAGTAGCCCCGTGTACTCGACGCAGTCGCTCCGTTAGCTGCTTGCAAATTCGCTCTGGAAAAAGTTGAACTGCCGGCGACTTTACACGCCACAAGCCGGCTTTGAGCTAATTAGATTGTAAATTCGCCCCGTGTACTTGAGCTTATTCTTGTCTGCGCCTATACGTTCCTATTACGGCTGTTATTACGCTATTGAGCGACTGAGCGAGTGAGAACTCCCTGTGTACTCGGCTAGAAGCCAATTCGCCAATTCGCCGGCTTTTTATGAGCCGGCTTCTTAGCTTGTAAAGTAGCCCTGTGTACTTGATCCTTAAGAAGCTGCTACTGAGCGAATTTAGAAGTGAGTGAATTAGCTTGTGAGATTGTGATGAGTTCACACAAAACTGTCTACTCGCTGAGTAGCCAACAATCTGGCGATTCACGTGAGGTTTATGTTTGTCTCGTTGTTAAGGATCTGAGGTAAATGTCAAATACGTTTTAAAATTTAATAACCAGGAACCACCGAGTAGATGAGAATTCACAGATTGTTTAGTAGCAACTGTGATCAGACACGGCTTGTTTACATGCCAACAAGCCAAAACGCCAGCGATTTAGCGTGTAAAGTAGCCCAGCTTTCAACTTTAGTCGCAGCTTGTGAACACTGAGCGAATTTACAATCAGCTCTAAATTCGCTCAGTAGCAGTTTGTGAAGTATCTCAATGTAATCGACCCATGAGAAAGTGAATGGTTTTTTCTATCATCAGTATTAGTGGAGATATGGATTTTTTTCGGATTCGCTATTTTCCCAAAAGCGTCATGGCTCATTTATTTAAAGACAATGGTACCTGATGTTTGTCACCGAATGAAAGTCGACCGTTACAGTTTCGTTCATGCACAACTTTTAACCCCTTTCAACAACCTCACTTGAAAGACTGCAATGATGATCTTAAGTAGGATGTTATAAGTACGTATCTACTGAAGTTGAAACTTTTCGATGAAATATTCAATTCAAGGAGGATTTCTGACAACGCAATTCCATCAATGTTTTTACTTTTCAAGTAAGGGGGATGAAAGGGGTTGAAAATTGTGCTTTCCTTCGGATACAAATTTCAGGTACCATCGTCTCAAAGTAAACGAGCCATGACAAAGTGCACATACTGTAACCTCTTTCAACTAACAAATTTAAAAAAAAATTCTTGAAAATTTCTGCACGCCTGTACGAAGATACAAAGACCATGCCAAAAAAGTACCACATGACCCACTCTATCTATTCGAAAAGTTAAGACTATTGATGGGGATGCGCAGCGTACAACAAAAATCCTTCAAAAATGCATCAAATTTAGTGAAAGTAAACCAAAAATTGACCTGTTCCGGGATTCAGTTGTCAAATATTTCTTCTGAGGAAATGAGTTTTTCCATGTGACGTGCACTGTTTATAATATTTCTATTGTCAATGAGTAGGTAGGTGATCTGATTTTGAGAACTGAAATTTCGCAGTAGCTTCACATATACATACAGCAGTGAATAAATTGCGTATCCATTAGTAGGCGAAACAATGGAAAAACCCCAGGCGTGAAATCGATTCTGAATGTATTGTTTTTATACTGCCAATGTTTTTTTGAATGATGTGCAGTTCTTGTTTTAAATTTGACTAAAACAATTTCAAGGTAACGACAAAAGGGAGCAGATTAATAATTTCCTGCTCTCCCCAAACGTCACTTTTAACATATAACTCGAAAACATAAGAAATAAAGCAATGCAGTTGAAAAAATAATGAATTTCTCTAGAAAAGATAATCGTTATGGTGCCATTCATATTTTATATCTCACAGGATTAAAAAGTTATAGTTTAGTAATCACCAATTCAGGTCACCCTATAAAACAGAAGTCAACTTAGATGTAGTCATTGGTATGAACGTTAGAGAAAATATAAATAATGAAAGCGGAGAATAATATTAATCGATATAAAATCAACCAATATTAAACCCACACTTCGGAACTAATCCCTTCAACGAGCAAAGAACATGCATAGTGGTAATATCAAACAGAGCATCCATAGATAGCTATTTCGCCCTATTTGGGGCTCATCAGTATGGAGGAGCTCCGTTTGAAAGGCATTCTAGGTTCCCTTACTTGAAGAAATGTCGCCCAGCTCTGAGAATAACAGAAACAAGACGCCATCTCTTGGGATCCTTACGAACACCTACCTCTAATGCATGAACGTTGAACGAAGTCGCGAGATGTTTATCCGTTTTTCATACGAACTGGTGGCAGTCCAACTTTGTGGATTTTTACCTTCAGTCGATGAAGTGGAAACGCTCGTTTCTTCGTCGTAAACCAGACGTGGTGATAATAATAATGAATGAAAATTCATGCGTTTAACAGTAACGCAGGCATAATATAAATAATGAAAGCGGAGAATAATATTAATCGATATAAAATCAACCAATATTAAACCCACACTTCGGAACTAATCCCGTCAACGTGGGTTTAATATTGGTTGATTTTATATCGATTAATATTATTCTCCGCTTTCATTATTTATATTATGCCTGCGTTACTGTTAAACGCATGAATTTTCATTCATTATTATTATCACCACGTCTGGTTTACGACGAAGAAACGAGCGTTTCCACTTCATCGACTGAAGGTAAAAATCCACAAAGTTGGACTGCCACCAGGGGTCGATTCTTGAATTATGTCGTGTTCGTGATTCGACGAATGTCGACCAACTTAGCAGGGAAGTTGGTCGACAATTGTCGAATCGCGAACACGACATTATTCAGAATCACCCCCCTGTTCGTATGAAAAACGGATAAACATCTCGCGACTTCGTTCAACGTTCATGCATTAGAGGTAGGTGTTCGTAAGGATCCCAAGAGATGGCGTCTTGTTTCTGTTATTCTCAGAGCTGGGCGACATTTCTTCAAGTAAGGGAACCTAGAATGCCTTTCAAACGGAGCTCCTCCATACTGATGAGCCCAATAGGGCGAAATAGCTATCTATGGATGCTCTGTTTGATATTACCACTATGCATGTTCTTTGCTCGTTGACGGGATTAGTTCCGAAGTGTGGGTTAATATTGGTTGATTTTATATCGATTAATATTATTCTCCGCTTTCATTATTTATATTATGCCTGCGTTACTGTTAAACGCATGAATTTTCATTCGTTAGAGAAAATTGTCATAGAAAGTTCAGAAACTATTTTACGATGATGTATTGATAATAATTAGTTAGCCTAGATCAGTTCCATGCAGAAATAAAATATTGGGATACCATAGCAACGAACAATAACTTATAAGAAGTGGCAGTGAAAATTTTGAACTCAAAAAAGAAAACCACCAACAAATCAAAGAAAAGATGTCCACCAAAATTGTTACAATCGTGAAATTGGAGTACCGAACCATCATCGAAAACCTGTATTTAAAAGTGTTAAGAAGTCAGCAGATTTACGAAGCTATGCTTAATAATCTTAGTGATCAATGTCCTTCGTATACGACCTTGAAAATTTGAATTGCAAGCTTCAAAAGAGGTTAATTTTCCATTGAAGATGAAAACCGATCGTGATGGCCAGTTTCTGCGTCAGTCCCTGAAAATATCGATGCAGTTCATGACATGATTTTATCAGACCGTCGAATTGGGCTAAAACGGATATCTGAAGCACTGAATATTTCATATTCATACGAACGCCTTCATCATATAGTTCACAACAATTTGTACATGAGAATAATTTCTGCAAAATGGATCCCCAAATGTTTGAATCTTAACCAAAAGCGTGTAATGGTAGAAGCATCGCGTTTGATTTGTGTTCCATTCGAAAACGATGTAGACTCCTGAAACCGAAATGTTATTATGGATGAGACGTGGGTACATTGCTACGATCCAGAAACAAAGCAAAAATCAATGGAATGGTGATACTCTGATCCTTCAAGAGTCAAGACCTAAGAAGTTTCGTGTCCAGAAATCTGCTGGAAAAGTTCTTGCTTCAGTTTTTTTGGAGTAATCATGATAGATTCTTTGGATAAGGTCAGAACAATAACTGGATATTACTATTCGACATTACTGACCATTCTACGTAAAAAAATTCAAGAGAAAAGACGCGGAAAGCTATACAGAGGTGTTTTGTTTTTACAAGCGACTTCCCAACACACAAATCCCATGTTGGCATGCAAAGAATTCGTAATTTAGGGTTAGAATTACTAGAAAACGCCCTTATTGGCCAGATTTTGCTCCGTCCTACTATCATCTATTTCCTCCACTGAAAAAATTTTTAGAAGGTCGTGAATTCTCTTCCAACGAGGAGATAATAAAAGCTGTGAAGGTCTGGTTTTTAGAGCAAGACAAAACTTTTTTAAGGTCTAGACGTTCACGGTTCACGGTAATAAATGCATCCAATTAAGAGAGAATATATTGATTGATGAAATATTTTGACATGAAAATTTTGTTTGGTTCTATAGTAGGCTGAGAATTTCCCAATATATCCTTGTACAGTAGTGACTGAATTGCCAAAAGAATACGCACGTTGTTATTCAAAACGTATCCATTAGTAGGTGAAAGAATGGAAAAAACCCCAAGCGTGAAATCGATTCTAAATGTATTGTTTTTATACTGCAAATGGTTTGTTGCATGATGCGCAGTTCTTGTTTTCAATTTGCCTAAAACAATTTCAAGGTAACGACAAAGAGGAGCACGTTAACAATCTCCCAATCCCTCCGAACGACGGGTGAGCTTTCAAAGCTTTTATCTAAATGTGACTGCTCCTGCTACCTTTTGAGGGGGAAAATACATACAATTAAAAATGTAGGAGGAAATGCATATCGAAACCTTCAGAAATGGAAAGCGAGCATAAACGCATCATCCTACATTTTCATCTGATTCTCACTCTCACTCTAATATAGCGTTTCCCGAAAGGAATGAATGAATTCAATAAAATTGTTGCACAGTGTACCGACTCGTGAAATTTTGGATACTTATTGACATTGACGACTCAGTTGAACACAAGGATGAAGATCCGTGGTCAAAAATAATTCTGTCCGGCCGCCTGGCCGTTTGTACGTGCAGCGAGGACCAATTTTACACTATTGAAAGGAAAATCTTTCTTCTAGCGAAGGTAGACAAAAACTTGAATTTGAAATTTGAACAAAAAATCTAAAATTCTATGCTTGGAAACTGTTTGACATACATCGCTGAAATTCTTGTTGCTTATAAGGAACGTCGATCAGTATCAATAATTCAACCTTCCAGCTATTTCGGAAAAACATTCGGGTTGTTCCAATTATAAAATGCCACATTCAGTCGACCTAATCTTTTATGGATAGGTTTCAATCTGTAATTCAGAATTCTCATCGCATATATAAATTTAAATAGAGATGGAAAAGAACGATTAATTTCAAGTAGGGAAATAAATACGTAGATATCAGTCAAATTTAAAACTTAAATGGCAATAAATTCAAACTGTAGTAGCTTTGTCTCAGTTGAGGGTATTCGGAACTGTGATTTTTAACCTGATGTAGACTTTTTTTTGAGCTGAATTACTACTGCCTAGAGCTCGCCATCTTGTCACAAAGTTCAAATAATCTTCAGTTAGATTAATAAATTGGTATTTTTTATTTTTCGGGTTTGATTATTCTTAATTGAATAAAGAAATATAAAATTTGATTATCCTGAATGCATAGAGATGATTCAGTTTCACGTCCTTCACACAAACTGTGTGCTTCGAACTCATTGATTATTATGGAAGCTGTTTGCCAAAAAGTTGTCCTCCTATGTTATTATAGGGCATCACAAAAATGCTCTTTTCAAAAATATGAATTGAAGAAATTGAGAAGTCTCCGAACTCTTGGGCAAAATGGATATCCCAAGAAATTTTTTTTTGTATAACCTACAACTAGTCAAACTGAACCGGAGAAAATCATAACCAATGTAATACAGTATGTTGGAAATTATTTGAAAGGATTAGAAGAATAAGAAATAACTACAATGCGGGTACAGCATTGAAGACTCAAGATACGATCTAACTTAAAAAGAAGTAAAACCTGATAATGAAAATCAACTAACTAAAAATTGCATATATGAATTAGATGCCTTGAAAGTGTTTTAGAGCCTAGAAAGAAAAACATAAAAACTAGCTCAGGAGGAAAATACTGATAAGTCAAAGCTTGTCTTACATGAATGAAGACCGTAGTATTCTTTGCAGTGAAGTTTCCATAAAATCAAAAGAAACAAACTTAAGTGTAGAAAAGTTCGACAACTGCATAAAATAGATATCGATCATATTCGTTCATCCAAATTTCACGTCAACGTCGTCAACAACTAAAATTTCTATATTCGTGGATAACTCAGTTAATAATAAGAAAATACATGAAAACAATTTCATCTATGAGGTCTATGATTTTTTTTAACGAATTTTACCTTTTTTAAGGTTTTTTGCCATGCCTTGGCCTTCCAGAAATGTGTCTGCCAAATTTTCGGTACCTACCTTACAAAAAATATACTAAAAAATGTAAGTTGACATAACTTCGAGCAGTTAGATTGATAATGAGAAACGTGAGTATTGAATGATCACCTGCTTAATTTTCCTGAGCGCGACAAGCCGAACTCGTTTCAAATGAAAAATCAAATCTTCCTTACATATTTCTAGCGCAAAGCTCTCAGACTGTATTCGATGTTGTACAATCTTCTCTTGCTAGCATTCGAAGGATCATCCATAATTGAATTGACCACATCAGATTCTATCGCCAACGGGCCAACGCATTTTGTCAATCAAGTTCAATGTTCCGAAAAGATTCTCAAACGATTCCGCTTATAACATCTCTTGTAAGAATAGATTCAGAATATGCTACAACATTCCCTATGCTAATATGTGCAATTCTGTTACACAAGGGCGGATTCAGGAGGGGGACATGGGGTCATCCCCCCCTGAGACTGCTTCGAACCTCTGAAAAATTTTCCAATTTTCGTAAAATTCGTGAATCCTCGAGAAAGACCACCACCGGCAAAAAATCGCCTTCACGTAACCACCCCCCCCCCTAAATCAAAAGCTGGATCCGCCCTCGCTGTTACAATTTATCTTGGACTACAATTTTACTTCGCTTAGTATGTATTTTTATTTTGTGTTTTTTTCCGAATTGAAAAATCATTTTGGTTTCTATTGTTTCAAGTGTGAAACAGTCGTCGTAGCAAAATTAGATTTCATTCGAATACCAATTGAGCCTTGAGTATCATTTATTTATTTAAAATATGATTCAGAAAAACAATAGGTTTTCCGAAAACATTTTTATTTAGCAATTATTACACTAGATTTTTCTGTGAGAAAAATATCAATGCCTTCTGTACTTGTATTATAAAAACTATTTCGAAGTTGAATTCTTCAGACTTCTCAATCTGATTTCTTCATGCAACATCATGATATTCATCGAATTCTTTCTCAATTTAAACTCCAAGTTTGAAATAACTTCCATAAGTTGAGAGCAGCAATCAATTTATGAATTAAATATGTCCAAACTTTTCCACTTTCAGATATTTCATAATAATTAATTCGATATTGCGTACTTTTCTACAGAAAACTTACCTGGAAAACTTGGAAATTTAAATAACTTCCTTCTCATGATTCAATTAAAGTTTTCTAATGGAAAAGTCTCTCCGAAATTTGTGAATCAAGTGAACTCACATATTTTTTTCACTGGTATATTCCGATTTGAAACGTTTCGAGGTATTCGACGGACTGCGGAGGGTTTATGAGTAAAGATACCTCTTCTAATTAAAACAGGTCACCTTTGATCAAGCTGAAAACCATCAAGATACAAAAGGGTTATTATTATACCCTGTAATAATAGTGAACATCCGAACACGAAAGCTTGGACAAGCATTTTCTGTTGACTTTAGAGCTTAGATCACGGAAAGCATGATTACATTTCTATCTATGAGTATAAAAAGCCAACGTTCTTATAACGCAGCCCTTAATCGTCTGCTCGTGTCTTAATTACTTATTTGTGCTATCTGTCGTGAACTTGTATGTACCATTTTATCTTGAAATTTGAGTAAATATCACTCAGTTTATAGATTCCAAAGAAACGTTTTGAAATATAAATATAATAAATCAAAAACATATCAAAGTCAAAGTTTCTGAGAACTGTCGAATATGACAAACATTTTCAAGGAGTGACGAACATTGCTTTGTTGATTGTTTGGAGTGAGGAGTGTTTTCCTGATGAGATGATACAGCTAGCATTGCTAGCAAATGATGGCCGAAACGTTGAAAGAAGTAAATATAATGGAAATAGCCCAGATAATACAGGGTGTTTCCTAAACATGCGGCAAAAATTCAGGGGGTTGTTCCTTGGACTATTTTAAGCATGTTTTGTCCTTTGATGATTTTTGAAAAACCTCTTTGTTTCGAAGATACAGGGCGAACAACATTTTTCATATTTTTAAAATTAATAATAGTTTAAATAAAAATGCGTACCGCACTGTGTTTACTAAGTAGGTACAATTTATTTTTGAATTTGTTTAACAACATTCCAATTACTAAAAACGGCCAGTTTTTTGACTTAAAATTGATAAGTTCAGATGGTAAAGGAATACAGATTAAACACGGTTTTCATTTTAATTCGTTTTTTTGGCTAGAGGTGGTCATTTTCAACAGTTTTTGTAGGTTAAGTTAAATTTTCATGTAATTTTTCATAATAAAATGTTATTATCTAAAATTTTGTTTCCCCTGTATCTTCGAAACAAAAAGGTTTTTCAAAAATCATCAAAGGACAAAATATTCTTAGAATAGTCCAAGGAACAATCCCCTGAATTTTTGCCGCATGTTTAGGAAACACCCTGTATATCAATGAATGTTTCATCATCATGGAAGTCACGTCAACAAATTATCTCCCACAGTATTATTGTCGTAACCAGTCCACAACTTTTACTGTTAAACAGGAAAATGCACTAAATAAGATTCCTAATGTGCTAGTTAAATAGGAACTCGTCATATTGTGAATTAATGCTGTTTCGTCTCATTTTATGCCAGTACATCAAGATTCTGACCAAGGGGTCATATAAAATTTGTAGCGCAATAACGATAAGAATCAGGGCGACGGGCGTCCACTTTACGATTAAATCGGTAGCCACATGGTATTAAGCCCGTTTCCTAGCAATAATTATTCGCAATCAGCTTGTTTGTGGAAAATGTTTGTCATTTTTGACAGTTCTCAGAAAATCGATGACTGATTTATTTTTTCATTCAGTTGTCAAAATTTATTTGATTATTCCTAGACTGGATCTTATCATTGGAGAGGTATTTTTGATATGAATAGACGGTTGACTGTTGCGGTTTTTGGTTAATGACAGGAGAGCAACTTCCTTCATAATAGAAAGAGTGAGGTGGAGCCTATATAAGAGAAACTAAACGTGCCCTAAGTGTTTGAATCAAAGAACATAAAATCCCAGTTCAACTTGGAAATACTGATAAGTCAAAACTTGTCCATTATGCTTTGCAATAAAACCACAGTATTTTATGAGTTGAAGCGTTCATAATATCAAAAGGAGAAATACTATTGCGTTGAAAATTTTAGCAGCTTTCACGTTAATAACCGAAAACCATGGTCGAAATGTTGACGGTTATTCTTAAATGCAACGTTTCTTAATTTCACGAGTTTTTTTTTCTAAAGTGATCATTATTCAGTTTTGCTTGTAGTCTTATCAAATTTGTTACAAAATAAGAGAGTCTGTGTGAAGAAAAAATTGCGGGCGTGGTAAGGGAACAATATCACAATTCTAAAGTTATCAAAATTAGTCCTATTTTTTCAATGTTTTATCAATAATTATGCACCCGTTTTCTTTTCAGTAGTAAATACCTCATTTAGTGTACTTTCGAACGACATATAAACTTTCGTGCTAGCTGCTCATTCTCCGCCATAATATCATGGCTCGTGATTGAATCTTACTGTAGTTTTATAGAAATAATCAATTCATCTCTAACCTGTAGATGCTGAGATCAGACTTACATTTAGGTAGCAGAATAATTCAGGAGAATGGGGGGCCATAGGATATTAAGGACTGATGTGGCCACTTTCATGAATGGCAGAGAATATTGTTTCATCATTAACAACATGAGGTTGACAGTCATGAGAGGAGAACTTTTCGGACCAGTTATACTTACCGATTACTCAAATGCTGAAGAATTCATTCGATTAATCCAAAGCAACTTGGCAGACGAATTGGATGAAATGCACCTGTCTAACAGATAAAAATGTCTGGTTTCGAATGAATGGCTGCCCAGAACATAATAATCGTAATATCAAGATAACTATAGGAACTAATGGATATAATGGTTTGAAAGATACGGTCGAATGGCCACCGAAGAACCACGACCTAACGCTTTTGGATTTTTTGGTCTAGAAAACTGTAAAAGAGAAATTATATTTCATTCGCTTTCAGACTCTGAGGTTTCACATCGACAAAATATAATTGTTCGGTGCAGAACTGAGTCAGAAACGCTATGAATTTTGCAGAGTTGTACATTCAGTACGAAAACGATGTATCAAAAGTAATGAAGAAGGAGGTTCCTTTTTTCGTTATTATTGTGATTCAAGATGAACTTATAACTTCCATAAAATAACATTAAGATTCAATCACGAAGGGCACATTTAGGTTCGGAATTTTTAGACTTTTTCGTTGTTATCACGTTAGCCATGATATTATGGCAGCGGATAAGCAGCTAGCACAAAAGTTGATATGTCATTCGAATGCACACTAAATGAGGTACTTTTTAGTGAGAAGAAAACGTGTACATGATTATTGATATTTATCGAAAACCCATTGGAAAAATACGACTTCGTTTTATTCAATTTCTTACCACGCCTGCAATAAGAGTTTTTCGGCACACAGAATCATCTATCTTCTAGCAAATTTATTGCTCTTTCCGAATATGTGGTCCAATATGATGACACTACAAGACAAACTGAATAATGATCATTTTTGAAGAAAAACTCGAAATATTTCGTAAAATCAAGAAATGTTAAATTGAAGAATAACCGTCAACATTTCGACAATGTGTTAGATGACATTTTTTGCTGGAAATCAGTCGTATAATCCACCAAGAAGTTTGGCCACCTTAAAAGTAGACACCCTGTATACGGAGAGCTCACTTACTAACCAAAGTAACCAAGTCGATATACCCATTGTGAATTAATGCCATTTCGTCGAATGTTATGCCAGTACATCAAGATTCTGACCAAGGATTCATAAAAAATTTGTAGCGCAATAACGAGAAGAATCAGGGCGACGGCGTCCACGTTACGATTAAATCGGTAGCAACATAATATTAAGCTCGTTTCCCAGCAATAATTAGTCGCATTTAGCTTGTTTGTCCATTAGGCTTAATGAATGTAAAAGGAAACTTCGGGCCGCCCCAAGAGGACGAAAGAGGAACATTAAAAGTAAACATATGGCGTCAACGCTCAGACGGTAACGGAAGTCGAGTTAACTTCCGTATCGATACCGCTAATGGAGTATGGCTGCAATTCGTCTTTTGTTTGTATAGATTATCCGAGGACTTAGGGATCTTCAAAATACGTTGAGTAGGTATTAGATATCGAATGCTAAAAGGTTAATGTGATCGACTATTGTCTGTTTTATACGGTGTTTTCTTTCTCTTTGTCTGAAGATTCAATCAATCAATATCGCTCAGCTTAACTATAATTTCTTAGGTAAGGTTAAGTATAGTTTGTTTTCTACGGTATCTTCTATTTGTCTGAAGCTTAAATCAATCAAATTCAATAAGCTGAAATATATTTTCTCAGGTTGATCATCTTTCAATATCTGTCTTACCAATGTACAATGAGTAAAAAACTTGTTTCAAATATTTCCAAAGCAAATAGTCCGTCAGAGGAGATCGGTAGTAATGGATTCGAACCGTTGTTTTCTAGAATATGTACGATTCAGAAACTTTATCATTTACGTTAAACGATATGGTTATGTGGGTATATAAAGAGTATGTTCAAATAATCCAGTTTGTTGAGCCAACCAGTAGCCACATCTATTATAGAGAGATAATCTCATCTCTCTGAACATATTCGGCATATTTGCTATTTTGGCACAAAGTTCGATCATTTTGGACCTTAATTCAATAAGACCAATGGGAGGCCATTTGATCGTGCCATTTGTAGAAATGACACGGTCAGAATATTTTATCCTGGGATATTATGTGACTGCTTGTGCGTTGTGACTTGGACAGCCATCCTGTTGAAACCAGACAAGATCGAAGTCAATTATTAGTTGATGTCAAACTGTCGGAATAATTTTATTGTCTTAATGCTCCAAATATTTTGCAGCGTTTAGGTGACCGTCGATGAAAAATGACCCAATGATGTAATTCCCTAGTATTCCAGTCCAAACAGTTTTTCAGGATATTGGGTACGCACACCAATACTCAGACGTTTATCCATTCTAGACCAATATCTAACTACTGATGGGTTTTGTTTTCTATTCAAAGAAAACGATGAGTCATCAGTAAATAAGACATTGCTCAAAAATGAACTATTTTCATTTTCTTTTTCCATCATCGTTTCACAAAATTCCATTCGTTTGATATGGTCTTCTGGAAAAATCGTCTGAATTGTTTTAACCTTACAAGATCGATAACCATTTCTTTTCAAAATATTCCGAACAGTTCTATCATATCGACTTGTTCGGCAATTCGATTACTCGAACAAGGTTCACAGGTTTCAACAGCAGCACACACATCTACCTCTCTATTCAGACGATTTTCATTTATGGTTTTGGTAGGTTTATCAATTCTGCAATGACTACATTGTTGTAAACATCCACATGTCTCGAATTTTTTTATTATTTTCGAAATCGCGGATCTTGAAGGTATCGTCCTATCTTCAAAGGCAACAATGAATGAATTTACTGTCTCCTGAATTGATTGACCACCAAATATCATTTTAATTTTTGAATGTTTTCTTGTAATTTGAACATAATTAATTTTTCAAACCGATATGGTATATCGCGCAAGCATGTCTGGAGACCCGACAGATCCCCACTACCACTTGCCAGCTGTTCGCGGTGATCAAATTTTTACTTGATATAGCATCGCACTCATGTTTTGATTCTTCCACTGTTCCATTGGAGCCAGAGCAACTTGGAGGTTTGTACGTTAAATTCTATGTTTCCGAATGAATTTCCCAAACCTGTATTATATATATATATATAGTATGAGTGCCGTTTCACATGGAGCGTATCATCAGCGCTGACCATCCGGACGGATAACCAAGTACCATGCAATAAATGTATAGTTCATTTCAAAATGATTGGCATCTCGGGCGGCTGTGAGAAGTCGAAAATATGTTGGTATCGGTCCTTTCGGTGAATTTCGATTTGCCGATTTTAGGTTGGTGTTGAAAATATCACTGACTTTGACTTTTTTGCCAGTTTGAGTTAACCTATTGAAAATATTTCGAATTTATTTGTTAATATCAGTTTATATTCTTGATTTAATCGACAAGTGGATTTAAAGATCTCTTAAATCTACTTTGATTTGATTACTGAATTGAAAATGGCCGGAATACAACCAGATTCCTCTCATCTTACTGCAAGGGAACGCCAGGCAGTGTATCGGTGTTACTGGCGAGTTCTTAAGGGATTCAGCAGATATTTCTGCTAGTATTAATGGCATTGCGCTCGTTTTTCAGGTAAACGATCATGTACAATGTGTTTTCTGATTAAGTAAGTTTTAAAATTTCAGATTTCTCCCTGAACTGTCCGAAGAATTTCGGAGAAAAAAGTAGAAGGCAAGTTGCTAGAGCCAGAGTTAGCACTGGAAGGAAACCTATTCCACATGATAATACCTTCAAAGAGACATTAACGACTTTATTCTTTCTAAAATCAAAATCAATGAGTGTATTTGATGGATTTTTACCTGGATGTGATCTAATTCTTGACAGTGGTATCAATGATACGGATTAGCATAAAACAATGAATGGGGAACTATTTCATTAATGGATTACTGAACAATTAATACCTTCTATGCAGTTATTTGATACAAAGTGTGTCATTATCATGGGTAATCCACCATATCATTCATCAGAGTTGATTATATACCTACGACTGCTTCTCATAAAAAAGTAATTCGGCAAGGGCTACAAGAACATAAGTTTCCTATAAATGATAAACTTAAAAATACTTGAATCCTTTGTTGAATTTTATAGAAAGTTGAATTGTTAATACAATTTTGATGTTTACTCTAACAGTTATTTTACATGTTATGTTCGCTTCGGAGCACTGCATTCAGAAGATAATTCTAATATGTCTAAAATGACACCGACAAGACCTACAAAAGCTAAATTGACAATCGTTTCCAATAAAAGCCAAAATATTCACCATTTCTCTATTCTAGACTTAGGTAAAACTGTGTGTCATCTTTTGGGGATCTGAAGAAATAGTACTTAGTTAATATAATGGATATGTTAAATCAACAAACAAATACTCAATTATTCATATCAAACGTAACCAAGGCATATGAATGAATGAAATCATTATTTAATCTGTGCAATAGTATATTCTGAAACAAGTATGATTTTCATACAAAAATGATAACATCTTGTGGTCCACATGTTTCACTTTAATTTTAACACCTTTGCCACACACACTCGGTTCATATTTTGGCTATTCAATGAAATATTCCTCTTACTAAAACAGATAGAATCGGTGATAAGTTTATTAAAGTTATACAATGTGGTACAATTAATGTACATACTGAATAAATTCTTTAATTTGTGTTTTTGTCTTATTATGTATGACAAATTGGCCCACACTTTTCAAAGTATCAACAAGTTCTGTTTGTTTCGTTTCACCAGTTTGGCTATCTCAGTTGAATTCGAGTTGAACATACTCATTTTAAGTTATAATTACAAATAAATTTGTCAGAGAAAATAAAATATATCTTAATTATCTTCAATATAGTCTCAATCTTCATCGGTGAATTATATGAATGACATCTCATTAGAGTACTTTGATAGTTTAGTTTTTGTTTATTGAGGCAGCGACATAGTAATAAACCTGAATCCCATTGATTAAACTGGACTGAAATATAATGACTGTGTTTATTTTTCATGATATTCACAAGCTTAGGGGCTATACCTATTCTTTCTTCGCTCTTTAGCTGCAAATGATGGTAAATACGAAAATTTGTCAATACAGTGTCAGAAATTATATACTGCTGGTAGGTTTAGAGATTTACACATCCTAATGGTATTTAAAAATCAGGAACATTCTCAAGCTCCGAAATTTGCTTTGGAAAATAAAATATTGTATTATTAAATATATTTCTAGGTTATGTTTATTTATTTCCCTTCTCTGACTGATGAACCCACAGAAATTTTTAGTGACTTTTTAGTAACTAGAAATAAAGCCCCGACTGGACTTTCATGGCTTGCTCTGATGACAATCATTTTGAAACGAACTATAGCATTTCACATGAATCGCGGATGATCGGAGCGGTTGATTCCATACGACGGCCATATGACGAGCCCTTGCTCACGGCGTATGTCGGTTAACGCACGAGCCATTATTGTTATGAGGGATTTCACATGATTCACTGACGATCAGTTGCGTACGAGCTTATATTGCTCTCTGTGTTGCCGATTGCCGGCAGATTAGGTTAGGTAAGGTTAAACTGACAGCGGAGGATCCGCCGCATGTGAAATCAACACATCGAACGGATCATCAGCGCTGAATTCCTATGCTGACAGTCAGCGCTGATGATACGCTCCATGTGAAACGGCACTAAGAAATAAACATAGAGATGCCCCTACGCGTGAATAGTACTGCATTGTAACCAACCAAGCATAAGAGTAGGATGGAAAGCATTTCTCTGCCACACTGGGGTGAAGTAAACAATTGGTTAGATTTGCATTTCTTCACTTGAATTCAATACAACATATTCGTAATTTTGCCCTAGCTATAATCAACGGAATAGTCTTAAGCAACATTAAATTGCCACTAAATCATAGAAAAAATTCAGTTTATGAACGTCCAATCGAAATGAAAATGTAAACACATCGCATCAAGAAACTGAACACTAACAGACAATGTTGCCAAAATGACAGAATTATCTGTAATATACGCAAGCCGTTAGTATCAGAGTAGGGGAGCGGTAAACCAATTATCTCAATACGGACTGAACATACGGCACGATTTCGCAACGCTAGAAGTTTGTTCTACTTGACTGCATAACAAATGCGTGAAGGCAACTCTAAGTTTACTTTTTACTCTGAGTTTAAACTAGATATTAGAGCCAATATTTTGGTATGTAACTGGACAGTAATGAAGCACTCATTTTGACAAAACAAGTAAAATATGAAAATGAGTGTTTCTGCGGACAGGCTAGATTTTGCGAAGTTGGTACCTGCTAGTTACCTGACTTGAACTTCTAACGTGAAAAGACCTACAAAGAACAGAAAAACCTTCATCTAGTTTTCAATACTTGCTACTTATTTCTAGATATAACTCGATGCTACCATTTCGGAACGTTTTCTAGAAATTTTCATATCTATATAGGGAACTCAATACCTCGTAGTACAGAAAATGAAATAATATGAACAATATGTATATTCCTTGAGGATTCAAATTTTCAATATATTAATATTTCTCTTTTCATAATGAACATATTATGAATGTAAGTAACTCAAAGCCAAAGTGCACTCAATCAACACGAGAAGACAGGAGATCCTCATTTCATTTCTATATGTTCTGATGGTAAGTTGGTATATCCTCAAACAGCATTCTATCCGAGAACGTGCATTAGGAAATTCATATCAGATCTTAGAATATTTTGCTGGTGGTGGAATTGCCAAATCTAATCTACTTCCTACTTACGATCCGTAAAATTTGTAGTGGAATTCCTATTTCACTGCGGAAATTTTATACGAGAAAAGACCGTCATAAAATATAATGCCCGTAATAAAACGTAGAAATGGTAATATTATTACTCGTCTAGTTAGATTCGTTCCAAAAAATGGACTGGTTGAATAAAATAGCTCTAGAGAGTGTATTCGCTGTGGGTCGCTGCTTTTATCATTCACACCTACTCTAACGAGATGAAATGCATCGGAAGACCTAGATAGTATAATGGAACAGAAATGGATTAAAGTGAAATACTCAACTCGAAATATTGGTAGATAATTCACGATTTTTCGTGCCTTGACTTCACTACATAGTATAAAACAAAGTCGCTTTCTCTGTCCCTATGTCCCTTTGTATGCTTAAATCTTTGAAACTAAGCAACGGATTTTGATGCGTTTTTTAAATAGATTAAGTGATTCAAGAGGAAGGTTTATACGTATAATAACATCCATTAAATAGTGGAGAAGTACTGTTATTTTTGAGGTTTCTAATGTGATGTCCGTGCGAAGCCGGGGCGGGTCGCTATTTGACTATATTTTATATCATCTCATGAAGTGATATTAGGTCGAGAACTGTTGCGAACGTAGATAATAAAAAAATAAGTCAGCCATCACGACGTTGTGATTTTTACAAGAACATACCTTTTTATTTGAGCCATTCGAAAATATTTTCTGACTAACCTGTCAATTTGTCTACAGTGCAATTTTCGCTGGACTCTTTCGCTTTCTACAATACAATTATCCTAAGTCATATCATAAGGGCGTCTACTTCCTCCTAAAAAAACAAGTTGCCAAGTAATATTTCAACAAGAAGCTTGAAAGATGGTGACAACAAGCACCTGCACGTTTTTTTCGTTAAAATATTACTTTGCATTGTGTTTTTTCGTTTGTTTCCACAGAAAAATTAGATGTTTAGATTGTGTTTGACAAGACTAATCCATGTCAAAGATTGCGCGTTTCTGATTGGCGAAAATTAAGATGACGGAAAAAATCGCTGTAATTTCACGACAACTACACTTCATTCGTATACAGATTGGAAATTAATATCGGAAACATACGATATTCAATGCGTTAGAGAGAACATGGGCAGTCTGACGCATTGAGTTACTGTGTCAGGCTGCGCGTAATACTCGATGCGAGTACTGCAGGTTTCCTACTATACCACACTATCAAGCCACACCCAATGATAAGAGAGGGATCAAACTACAATAATCCAGTCGGTCGTTACGAATCGAGTGAATCTTTCCATTATACCACTGTACAACTGCATGGCAAAATTCTGTCTCTGATGCATTGAATTTTGTATGTTTCCGATTTGAATTTCCAAACCTGTAAAATTTTTGACAGGAGGAATATATTCTTGAATATTTTGACAGGACCAAATATTCCCGAATATTCACTCGTGTCGTAAATACTCGTACTTCGTAGACGGCGTGCAAATGTCGCAAAAATTACGGCACCTATTTCCCTCATCTTAATTTCCACCAATCAGAAACGCGCAATTTTGAATTGAAAATTTTCTCCAAATGGAAAAACCAAAAGGCAGCAGTTATCGCAGAATAATCTGTCACTCATGAAATGGTCTTTGTCAAATACCAATCAGGCATCTAAATCCTCCTGGGAAAGAAATTGGAAAAACATTGCAAAGTAACATATTTTTTTTGTCCTTAGCAGGAGTTTTTGAGCTCTCGTTCATTGGTGGAGCAATAAGACAATTACCTTGAAATTTCATATGGGACTTGAAATTGATACCAAATAGCACAAGCGGAATTATATTCTGGAAATTATTCAGAAAATTAAGCAGGAAAAAATTATTAATTTGAATAATTGAATTCTATGGTTCTGATAATGCGATCCTTTTGAAATTTCCCATAAACATTCAGTATATCAGTCTTCATTCACTAAATAAATTTCTCTCGAATCGGTTATCCTGTTATGGAAATATATAGATTCTTGTTTCAATATTCCAATTGAATTTGCTACGGTTTTGTTAACACTATGGCCAAAATAGTTTGCATGAAAATTCAGTTATCAATCTTTATTCATAAAATAAATTTCATTCGAATTGGATAGATTTTTATGAAAATGTTTCTTTTTTCGAAATTTCAATTGAATTTTTTATGGTTATGTACACAATATGGCCACAAAATTAATTTTGGATAAGGCTTATTATGAGCACCTTGCATATCGCAACATTACATTTCGATTGGTTCCGCTTTGGCAGATTCATCATCAAGGACTCGAGCCCTATCGTTTGGGACAATTTTCGGCTCAAAATTCGAAAATTACAGACATTTGGGCAAAACGATATAGCACTCGTTCAAGTAGAACGAGCGCACAACTCATGTTGTTTTATGAAAATACGGTATCATGCGAAATTATCGGTAATTTTGACGCACTACTGATACTATAGGTAGGTATAGAAGATTATTGAGGAATCATTCAAATTCGCCCAGAATTTCATCCGTTCCGTACTGGATCCATCACTGTGATCGTAAGTGAGCACAAATCCATCTGTGAGTTCTGGTGTGTAGATGTGTGAGAATGCTGCGTGGGAAGAGGCAACTTTATGAATGAAGTTCTGAATGAATGAACGCCTCGCACCGGTTGTCCGTGATGCATATTTTCTATTAGGAAACATGTGGCGTCATCCTAACCGGAAGCGCCCCACGGACACTTGGGCGGCCTGTCAAGCATGTACCCTGCCGAACATATGACTAGCGCCTACTTACATCGATAGGAAAGAGTCTTATATTTTGGACCGACTTCGTGTTAATGGAGTACATTTGGAAATCAGAAATATTCACGGTTGGTTTCACAGCAGTGAATCGACTGAATCGATCGTTCAGCTAACAGGTATGGAAAGTAGGTAATTCCTCGATTTATGAGTTGTGGAGGCGGCACTTACGAGGATAAATTGAAAAATTCTTAGGCTAGTATGAAACCAATCAAAATTTCAATGTCAATATATTTTATTACCCAATATGGTCGCTTCTTAATTGGATTATTTATTACAGCGAAACTGCAACGTCTCTAGACCTTTTTCTCTTTTATTTTTTCCTTAAAAATGGTAAGTTATGTCGAATAGTAGTCTCCAGTTATTGTTCTACCCTTATCCAAAAAATCAATTATGATTACTCTATTGCAATCCCAAAAAACTGAAGCAAGAACTTTTCCAGCAGATTTTTGGATACGGAACTTCTAAGGTCTTGGAGAACCAGAGTTTCGTCATTCCATCGATTGTTATTTTGTTTCTGGATCTTAGAAACCTAAGTCTCATCCATAGAAACAATTCGGTTTAAGAAGTCTACATCGTTTTCAAATCGAGCACAGATTCTACTCGATGTTTCTACCCTTGCACGCTTTTGGTCAACATTTAAACATTTGGGGATCCATTTCACAGAAATTTTTCTCATGTCCAAATTGACCTGAACTATATGGAGAAGAGAACGTGTTCGTATGACATATTCAGCGCTTTAAATATCCGTTTAAGTCTAATTAGACGGTCTGATTGAATCATGTCATGAAATGCATCGATATTTTCAGGGACCGACACAAAAATTGGCCTTGCCGATCGGTCATCATCTTCATTAGAGAATTTACCTCTTTTGAAGCTTGCAGTCCAATTTTTCAAGGTCGCATACGAAGAACATTAATCCCCAAGAGTATTAAGCATATCTCCGTGAATCTGCTTACCTCTTAAACGTTTTGAATACAGCTACTTGATGATGGCTTGATACTCCAATTTTCCGATTTTAACAATTTCGGTGGACATCTTTTTTTAATTTATTGGGGGCCTATTTTCCCTTTTTTTGTGGTCAAAATTTACATTGACACTTCTAATACTTATTGTTCGTTACTATGGTATCCCAATATTACGTATATGCATCGTATGCATCCTCGTACTTCAGACGGCAGACATTTTCATAATTTCTTTCTGGTATGAGAATTTATATAAGCTTGACTTGAGTGTAACAGATTATACCTTATATCCTGCGATATTCACATCGTACTAGGTGTTTTACAAACTGTATCGCAAAATTTGTGGAAGACTTTTAAGTCAGAAGCTTCAGCGCGGTAGTCCTGAGGGGTGATTCTTGAATAATGTCATGTTCGCGATTCGACAATTGTCGACCTGCTAAGTTGGTCGACATATGTCGATTCGTGAACACGACATAATTCAAGAATCGACCTCCATATTGAAAAAACGATTATTCAAATATCCTGAAAGTTTGTAATTTCATTCTTATATCTATTTTTGAACTCGACTTTCCTACTCGAATCAACGGCATAAGGAAACAAAATCCATTAATGGGAGATTGGGAGAAAACTGCCAATTTTTATATCGGTTTTTGCAGATATTATGCAATATCTATATCGCCTCCCGATGGGTATAAAATCTATCTGATTGCAAACGATTCTTTCGGGGCTATGGGAGTTAACTGTCCACGTAGTTGGAAGTATGTATTCGATATGCAGAAATCATGTTTTTAGCAAAAAAATATCAACATAATCGTCATACATCTAGTCAGTTCTTGAATGCGTTGACAATCGTTAACGACAGTTGGTTCCAATGCTCAGTAAACATCAAGATGAATGATTCATGCCATCAAACTACAATAATATTTTCCAAAATTGTTGAATCAAAAAGAAAGAAAAATATTTTTTACGCTATTTCATGATGTAAATACCTGCGAATAGTTTCGGGAGCGCACGAGCATCTAGGACCATATGAGATTGAATTTTTTCCAACCCTTGTTCCGTACACGTGTAACATAACTTATGAATGATTCACAGAGAACAAAAAATCCTCAAACGTGATGTATTCTCTGAGAAGTACATCCGGATTCACTGTAAGGAAGTTTCAAAGAATACTTCCGAATAAATAAAAAGAAGACATGTATGTGACTTGTACGAAGGCTTTTTTTCCATTTTTGCTGGCATGAGACTTCATAGATGCACACACGTGTACATATTCCCCCCATAAGAGGTCATAGCACACGAAATAATCGATGTGTAACACTGTTACAGATATGAAATATTGAATGAAATTTTACCACAATCACTTCCAACAGCCACATCTTTCTATGAGTATATTCATAAGATTTCGTCGAATATTTTCGAGACTCAAATCAAATAAACCCAGATATACCGCTTGGAAGATTAAAGTCTTGAAAATATTTTGCAATGTGTCTAGTTGTAATTCTTTAAGTAAAATGTGGAACTTTACCTTAACACTCTTCCAAAAATAGAAGGTACAACGACAAAATTTTTCACATAGGAAATATGCGCATTATGCGCTTGTTATCATGGGCGGCCGCAGAAATTTTTCTCAGGGGACGCGAAAGAAAACTATTGACGATTTGGATTGAGAATATTGGGGTTTTGTGCTGAAAAACGATAAGGTGATCAAAATATCAGGGGGGAGGGCATAGCCGCCCTGGACTCTCCCTGCGGGCGCCCATGCCTGTTCTATAGAAGGTGTTTGAAAATAGGTTGTCCCTTCTCTAGGATAGTAAGAAAAATGAAAACTAATTGGGGTTCATTTAGTGAAAAGTTTTCGTATCGCAATCTGTATTTAAAATAGAGGTAACAACAAACAATATACAATATCTTTTTAGATTGTGCCGAAAGAACTGGCAATATTGCAATGAAATTAATACGTTTTTGTTTTGGAAGCTGATACATCTAATGAGTTTGTTTTTATGTCTGACAATCATAGCGCTTATTACACGGTTCGTACTAACTATTATTGAACATAAATATTTCAAGATTATATTTATTGATCAAAATTTCAGGTGAACTTACACAACATTTAATTTTACACCAAAAAGGTAATCATGAAAAAACTTGATCATGTGTACGGTTTTCGAAATATTGGGATTAAAAAAATATGAAGTAATACCCGATGATCTATGAAGTGATAATAAATGTATTTTCCGCTGACCTCGAAATAAAAGGTGATTTTAATGTGTACGAAATTGATCATTAATGACCCATTTCAATGCTCAATTTCTGCTATATTTCAATGTTCAATCCTCATGACAACCAAACACAAAGTATTCAGAAGTACTACGAGAAATGTCAAAACTCTAATGGAACATAGAAACATAGAAATTCCATTATGTGAAATGTATGTCTTGTACAGAATCAGATTGCATTTTAATCAAGAATTCATACACAATTCATGTTGAGATCGTCGGAAAAATCTTGTAATCAACTCGGTTATTAATCGGGCGACTAATGGTCTCGAACTATTAACGCGTTCGTTCCGCTCACGCATTAAAATATCTTGACCATTATTCGTTGTCTTTAATAACCTAGTTGATTGAATAACTATAATTGAGCAAAAAGTAGATGTTCAAAATGTTCTCCGTTTTCAAAAATACACAATTCTATTTTTTTTAAATCCATTAATCTTCTTAACGGTTGGGACTCAGCTATGAGGCCATTAAAAATCCAAATATTTCGAAAACGGTACACCTCACCGAGTTTTTTCAAGAGTATTGAATTTCGAATTCAGAACCGCAAATGGTCTCAAACGATATGGTTCCAAGCGTCAGATCAATAAAATACATAGATAGGCCTTTTCAGATGTAAACAGAGGCAAACATGAGGACAAGATCTCTATAACCATAATAATGAGCCTCTTGAGGATCGCATCATCAGAACCATAGAATTTAATTTTTTTTAATTATTGTTTTTTTACATATCTAATTTTTTGGATAATTTTCAAAATATAATTTCGATCGTGCTGAGTTTTTGCATTCAAATAGTTAGCATAAATCTACAGTCCTATACAAGCTTTTGAGTTACTAGGCATTATTGTTCCATAGATGAACTAGAGCTCAAAAACAGCTGCTTAGGATTTTTTTAAATTTTTATTCTCTAAAAACAATGTTGACTTAGATAGAATGTTGCGGACTGCCAAAAAAAGCGAGACGCCAGGCGCTTTTTCATTGTGACATTTGAAAGGCCATTTCATAGTTCATTTTTTTTTATTCCACTTATGTCAATTTCAAACCGATCTATCATGAAAAAAATCAGGACTGTGAGAAAGCAGAAAACAACAAATAAAATTGAATCAACACAAAATACACTGCAGATCAATAGCGTTTTCAATTGAAAAAAAAATGAAAAAAATTATAGATTTAGATCATCCTTCGAATGGAATGATGAAAAAGTGAAATTTTAGACCACCAGATACCTTAACTTTTTCGCCGATTTTTACGCTCATCCCAATTCAACCCTTACTTGTGAAAAGTGCCATTCATATAATTCCATAAACAATTATTCGTTTTGGGGAAAATTAGGGTTACCAAGATAAGTGAATCTCCCTGTACAAATTCCTAACCTTGACAATCGGGATTGTCGCACCAGACTCAAAAATGATGTAACGCAATGAGACAACTCGACAGGAAACGAGTAGGTAAAGCAGTAAAACGGAACAGTAATTACTCAGATATGTAATTAAAGGCGGAATCTTCCAATTGACCACTAGCGAAGGACAATGGGATAACGAACGTTATGAAGACAAAGTTCAAGACGTGTAGGATCCTCTCAGTACGTAGTGGACTTGAGGAATTGTTCAATTAATTCCTTTTTATGTTGCACCATCTCAAGTTTTCTAATCCGTATTTCCGTCAGTTATTCTGATCTGTCTAGACGGTATTCCGTTCACTTCGGTGGGCACTACGACTTTGAAGGTCTGTTTAGATGTGGAATGGCAGCCAGGAATGAAATTTGCTTCTGGGTTTAGTCTCATAACATCAATTTACGAGTCGGTTTAGTGGATAATTCAGGAAATCAAACAGTAATCCTACAGATCCGTTGATGTGAACTTTTTCATACTACAGTCGCTCTCGCTGCAACAACTCGATAAATGTTTGCTTACAGCACAGTAAATATAAGTTTGCGAACCTTTAATCTCACTTTTTTTCTTGCAACATCGCTGTGCAGCAAGTTACATGGTTCATTGTGAAAAGTTGTATCATAAATTATAGGAGGAAATCAACTCTTTTCGGGGTATTAATATACGTATTCAATCAACTATTTTATTATTGACATCTTTTATTGGTTCGAGACCGTTTTTAATCACCAGATTGATGAAAGATTTTATTACAAGATTTTTTCATCGGTCACATTATGAATTGAGTATAATTCTTAATCGAAATGTATTTTTACTTTGCATAAGAAATACATTGGATATAGTAAAAATCTTATCCATGATAATTTATTCATTAAAATAAGAGCAATCATGCACAACAATAAGTCATTTTGACATAAGTTTGTCACACGTTTTTTATCATTATTCCAAAATTAAATTCGATATTAAGGATGAAATACCACTATTTAAATCTATGGGAGATGATCACCCTTCAGTAGGGTCCTGTAGCGGTCTTAGAAGAACAGAAGATTCGAAAATCATCACTTGGAACGCCAGACCTGGTTTAAAAAACCCTCCTGGCCCAAGGGCAAGAATTACGTATTTTGTACTGAATATTGAAAGTATTTATTCGAATAGTTTTAAGTTTCAATTTTGTAAAAACGGCGAGACAGGGTGTTTTCTACTGAGGTTTTTCCCTGTGCTCTGGTATCATACGACAGAATAGTATGGTACCCCGTTTTGCACCAACCTCAGCTAGTTACTTTTTTGTTTCATGTATTGTTAGCTCTCAATTCAAAAGAAAATATATAATATAGTCATTATTTATCAATTAATTAGTTTTTTCGTGGCACCATCACGAAATTTCTTATCCGTATTTCCGAGTCGGTTAATTCAGGAAATCAAACAGTAATCCTACAGTAGATGTGAAACTTTTTCGATTTTTCATTCCCCACTCGCTGCAACAGTTCGAAAAAAGTCTACTAGCAACACAGTTAATATGAGTTTGCGACCTTTTATCTCACTTCTTATATTGAAACATTACCATTACATGATTCATTCTGTCGAAATATTCATCATTATATGCAACATACTTTCATGCCTTATAGGCTTATAATCTTCACTGGAAATTCTCAAGATTGGCTTGAGAACTGAAGTGAAAAGTTGTATTCATAAATTATAGAAGGAAACTAACTTTTTTCAGGTTATCAATGGTTATTCAATCAACTACCTCATTATTGACAGCGATTAATTGTTCGAGACTGTTAATCGTCAAATTAATAAACGAGTTTATTACAAGATTTTGTCCCCGATCTCATTATAAATCCAATATAAATTCTTGATCGAAATACATTTTTACTTTGCATAAGAAATACATTTGACTTAGAATGAATTTTTATATTTCATTAAAATTGTAGCACCACTAGTCGAACATTCGGTTTCCCATGAACATTAATATAAGTGAAATCATACATTTGAATATGTCATTATTGATCAATTAATCAATTAATTCGTTTTTGTGCGGCACCATCTCGAGTTTGCTAATCCGTAGTTCCGTCAGCTATTTCGATCTGTCTAGCTAAACGGTATTTAGCACGGTGACGGTGAGCACCACAGAACATAAATATAACACTCCGATTAAACTCAGCTCAGCTGCAGCGGCAGGGAGCAGGGAATTGAGCAGGGAAGTGGGCAGGCCCCGTATTCTGGACAAGTGATCTTTCAAAGCGTATACGAACTTCATTGCGCGAGTCCCTCTTTCACCTGCAAAAATGCACAACGCGCAATGAAGTTCGTCTTCGTTTTGAAAGATCACTTGTTGAGAATACGGGTGCAGAACGAGAATGGTTGCGTTCAGCAAAATGAACTGTTGCAAATCTGATCACTGAGCAGTCACAGAGCGCTCACTGATCAGTGGAAAGGTTTCTGAACGGTATAAACTTGTCAAGTAGGCTCACATAATCTAAATGTCAAATTTACACCACGTAAGCAGCTGAAAACTGTAAACAGACAACCGATCAGTGAACGATCGATCAGCGAGCGTACTTTGAAGTCGCTCAGAAAAATGGCGTCCGATCAGTGAACATGTTGAGCATGCTTTTACTGATCGTGTGCGTTCACTGATCGTGTGCGTTCAGCGCAAATCCACATATCTCTTGTACAACTGTTGGGTTCGCTGAACGCAACCATTGTAATCACTACACTTCCTGCTCCCTGCCGCTGCTGCTCGTGTTGCCTTATGCTTAGCTGCTTTCGTACGGAAGTCAAAGAACCGACAGCATGAACGGCAGTAAGTGATTAAATTTAACCAGGTTGCTGTGGAATTTCTTTGTCCGTCATTAACTACACTTGATCGCGAGAGAAATGTTGCAGCTGAGTGTGAATGCTCACTGCCTTCGATACTGCCGCAGAAGTATTTCTGGAATTATTGCCGACAACGCGAGTGGCAGTAGGAAGGGCTGAGTGTAATCGAGGCTTAAAAATTGCGAGCTGCCTTCTAAACACTCGCAACACGAGTGACGTTTCACGCTCATAAAAACCAGTTGGGGCGATTGAATTTTAAGGGGTGTCTGCATGGTGACAGTGACAGTAGGTTCTTGAACATAGGTGTTCTGTGATTAGTTTGGAACATTTCTGTGTTCGAAATTTCTCTGGAGAGTGGAGAGAGAGAAATAACTTGCACGTTTTTTAGCAAACTCTTTTTCTCTAGATTTCAAAAAATGTAATTCAAAATGATACGAATACTCCATGAATAATAACCTTATTAACATCATTCTAGTAACAAATATAATGAATAAACCTTAAATGAACATTTTCTTATCATAATGTAAATTTGGATCAATGTTGGTCAAAGCCCAATGACACAAAATCGCTTCAAGAGAAATCCATATATTAACAAAATATTATTGACCACAAACAGTTCTGAACATCAGTAATTTGAGTCAAAATTCTGTCGTCTGTAGGAAAATATTCATAAAAAATTCAACAAGTCAGTTATCACACACTAAACACTTTCAATACAACACTCTTTCATGGGGAAATCCTTGACAGGACAGTTCAATTCAAGAACCACCATTTGCAACCACATCATTGCTTTCCCTGAAAAAAACGAGTATCAGTCACTTAAAAAGTAATATGTATATAGTTCATCATCAATTCAGTTTCCAAAACATTCTTATGATCGAGGAATGAGGGAAAATTCAAAAAGGATGACTTATCGCAGAGAAGTGATATTCGAAAACGTATACGAACTTCATTGCGCGAGTCCCTGTTTTACCTGCAAAATTACACACCGCGCAATGAAGTTCGTATACGTTTTCGAATATCACTTCTCGAGAATACGGCACCAGAAACATTTGCTACATTCCTGAAAAGTTTCATTATGTGGAGTGGGTTCTGAAGGTACAGGGTATCCCATTTTGGGCACTTTTACGGGATATCTCCGTTATTTTTAACGTTAGCGGGATGCGGTTTTCGCGACAGTGTGCTACTTTTTTGTGAAACTAAAGATGGCGCATTCAGTTTTTGCATAGCCCTCTTAGTTTTTGCTATACAGGGCGGAAATGAAAAGTATCACTTTTTAATCACCCCCCGTATCTCAGTTCTGCTTAAACTTGGAGAAATGGTTGAAACGCATTCCTATAGATTTTTTTCCGTATAATCCAGTGGCGTAGTCAGTTTTTCAATTGAACTTTTCGTTTTCGAGTTATTGAGCAAACATATGTTTTTTAAATTGGACACCCTGTATATTATTTTTTATTCTTATTAAGCACAATCTCAGCTTTTCAAAAACATATTATTTTATGAATTTATTTTCAAAACCAAGCTCAGAATTCAAGATTTTGTAATTCAATTGTCAATAACTAAGTAGTAGGCTCTATGACTGTTTATTAAAAACAAAAAAAATGTCAATGCTTTGTCGGTTGGTTCAAAAGTTTACAGTTCTCTCAGTTTTTATTATTTATTATATTATATTAATGATTCAGTTTTAAGTTTTTCTCATTACGGCTGCTTACGAAAATTACGAGAAATATGACATGCTTGTTTGTGATGTAGATATTATGTTAACATTATTTTCGATTTCTAACGAAATCTTGACATTTATTTTTTGTTTTTAATGAACAGTCATAGCCTACTACTTAGTTATTGACAATTGAATTACACAATCTTGAATTCTGAGCTTGGTTTTGAAAATAAATTCATAAAATAATATGTTTTTGAAAAGCTGAGATTGTGCTTAATAAGAATGAAAAATTATATACAGGGTGTCCAATTTAAAAAAACATATGTTTGCTCAATAACTCAAAAACGGAAAGTTCAATTGAAAAACTGACTACGCCACTGGATTCAACGGAAAAAAATCTATAGGAATGCGTTTCAACCATTTCTCCAAGTTTAAGCAGAACTGAGATACGGGGGGTGATTAAAAAGTGATACTTTTCATTTCCGCCCTGTATAGCAAAAACTAAGAGGGCTATGCAAAAACTGATTGTGCCATCTTTAGTTTCACAAAAAAGTAGCACACTGTCGCGAAAACCGCATCTCGCTAACGTTAAAAATAACGGAGATATCCCGTAAAAGTGCCCAAAATGGGATACCCTGTACATCTGAAAATACATTCATGATCTGAAACCGTGTGCTATACTGCTATAGTCATGTTCATTGTGCAGACGAAATACTCGGGATGATTTGGTCACATCATTTTTGTTGATACAACCCTTTATCGCATCTCTATCAAAAATGATCCCTGCATAATCGGAAATAAGAAACATTCTTCGTTGAGATTATTTAACAAATATCTTTCCAACTTTTAACAATAGCTAGATCTTAATGGAACAGAAAACCCCTTTATTTTCGCAGCCATGGGAGGAAAAACTGAAAGTAAGAACTTTTTCAAGAAAACTTCACTTCTCTTCGAAATAATGAAAGAGCTGACTAGGAAGTCATTTAAATAAATCTGCAGAATTCAGTTTCAAACAAGACTAAACTTATCAATTATAATATAAATAGAATATCAAAAATAAACTCACCAACCATATTCCAGTAATCTGAAAGAAATTTATATTCACATTCACACCCAAATCAATATGACAGTTCGTCATCTTCAACCAACTATTTCCCTCTTCAATCAAGTTGGTGTTGGACAGTTGACATATCTCCGCCACTTGAACATATCCAAGACAAACGGTACTGTCATAAACAAGGATAGAGCAACGAGCAACTCCAGTTGGAGAAGTATATCTGAGATGAATTTCTGTGTTGCTAACATTTCTGACAGGCCTTCACCGGTGAGCACTATGAATTTCAAAGTGTGTTTGGATGTGGTCTGGCAGCCAGGAATGAAATTTGCTTCTGGGCTTAATATCATAACATCAGTTCACGAGTCGGTCTAGTGAATAATTCAAGAAATCAAACAGTAATCCTACAGATCCGTTGATGTGAAACTTTTTCGATATTTCATACTATACACTCGCTGCAACAACTCGCTAAATGTCCGCCCACAACACAGTTTGCAACCTTTTATCTCACTTTTTATTTTGCTACATTACTGTGGAAAAATAACATGGTTCATCGTTACGAAATGTTTATAACATGCCTGATGCCCAGTTTGTGAAAATGTTCAGATCAGATTGAAGAAGCAGTGTACTATAAACTCAATAAATACTCTACAGCAATTTTTACCAAGAATTTTTGTTTCTTTCCTGTTTTCAATTTACTCGATGAAATGAACAAACGCAAACTATATACATAAAAATAAATGTATTTTCAAATTTAAATCAAAACCATTTACTCATAAGACATGGGTTTCATCATCAAAACCTACGATTTGAGCTTTTGTTCATCGATGAGTAGTTCAAAAGTGACACTGTAAATAAGATAGTTACAGGGACAATTCTAGAATTGCATTATTTAGAGATCTGAAAGTCGGCCAGATACAGACCAATCGTACGCTACAGAATGGTAACTTACAGATGAAGAGCAGAATACCACCATTTTAATTTCATAACGTCAATTCACGAGTCGGTTCAGTGGATAATTCAGGAAATCACACAGTTATCTTTTCAGATCTGTTGATATGAACATTACAAAAGATCGATTCACAATTAAATTTTTCCATGAGAATAGTAACTGGAACAATAAAATCAACACCAACTCCATGGTTACCAGTTCTTTCAAACATTACTCCTCCACATATCCGCAGGCAGGCCATTACTTCGAAAATTTGGAACAAATTCAATTCTTCGATAAATTCATATCCAATACTCTCCTATATTCCAGACAATAGCATTCCTCGATTAAAATCACGAAAACCTTTTTGGTCAAATCATTTTCCGAACTCAAATGAAAGTGATAAAGCAATTTGGCAATCCGAGTGGAAATCATGTAATATACAGAACAAAAATTTAATAACTGATCCCTCGAATAAAGTTCCTGGATTTGATCTTCCAAGGAAAATATGGACTGTTCTTAATCGTATAAGAACAGGTCATGGACGTTGCAATAGTATGCTTTTCAAATGGAATTCAGTTGAGAGTCCTAGTTGCGAATGCGGAGAAGCAGAGGAGACAATTGAACACCTGATAAATAATTGTTCCATATATAAATTTCAGGATGGCTTGAGAGCTATACATGAAATTACCGAGTCGTTTTTGAATTGGGTTGTTAATTTTAAATCGATTTAATAGAGTTTTAATCATTTAATTTTTCTGTTTCTTTTTTCTGCTTTGATTTTTTCGTTTCAGATTCAGAATTCCGAAGGCATCCTGGAGAGGGTTGTCGTTCATTTGGACTAAATAAAGAAGAAAACCTTCAATATTCTAATAGTTTTTAAGTGTTATTTTTGTTGAAACGGCGAGACAGGGTTTTTTCTACTGGGGTTTTTCCCTGAGCTCTGGTATCATACGAAAAAATAGTATGGTTCCCCGTTTTGCACCAACCTCAGTTAGGGATTTTTATTTTTGTTTTATGTATTGTATTATGTTAGCTCTTGATTTCAAAAGAATATATATATACCATCATTTATTTTCCATTCGCTACAACAATTCGAAAAATGTCCACTCGCAACACAGGTAATATGAGTTTGAGAACTTTTATGGATGTATCTCTTCTTATGTTGCAACATTACTATGGAAAAAATTAAATGTTTCATGGTTTCGAAATGTTCATTGTTATATGGAACATAAACACATCCCTTATAAATTTTGTCTTGAAATTTTCAACATTGGCTTAAGAACTAAAATGAAAAGTTGAATTCATAAATTATAGAAGGAAACCAACTCTTTTCAGGGTTTTAATAGCTATTCAATCTACTAGTTTATTATTCACAGGTATTAATGATTAATGATTGTTTATCGCAAGATCAATAAACGAGTTTATTACAAGATTTTATGTAAGTATAAATTTTTGATAGAAATACATTTTTAGTTTGCATAAGAATACATTTGACATCAGCATCACTAGTCATATTCGGTTGTCCATGAATATCATTCATTGAAATAAGGAAAATCATGCATTAAAAAAGGTCATTATTGATCAATTAATTCGTTTTTCATTTTGTGGCACATCTGGAGTTTGCTAATCCGTATTTCCGTCAGTTATTCCGATCTGTCTAGCCGGTATTCCGTTCAGTTCGGTGAGCACTACGACTTTGAGCTTTGAGAGTCTGTTTGGATGTGGAATGGCAGCTAGGAATGAAATTTGCTTCTGTGTTTAATCTCATAACATCAATCTACGAGTTGGTTTAGTGGATAATTCGGGAAATCAAACAGTAATCCTACAGATCCCTTCATGTGAACTTTTTCCATATTTCATTCTTCATTCGCTGCAACAGTTAATATGAGTTTGCGACCTTTAATCGTTTCTTATCACTTCTCATGTTGCAACATTACTATGGAACAAATACATGGTTCCTTGTGTCGAAACATTCATTGTAATATGTGAAGTTGTCATATGTTAGGATAAAGCAGGAAATGCTTTTTAAATGCGTGTCTGGCCAAAATATCAGGTGTCCGGCCTGTCCGAACTTTGTCAGGCTTTTTATATTTCGTGATTGCTTCTCATAATTCTTGACTATCAGTATTGAGCAAAATACAACTCTATGCGACCCTAGCGGCGTTACGTAGAACTATCCCGAAACGAGTATTCCAAAACGCGTGAACTCGATTGTTTGTGCTAAGAATTAAGAAATGAGATTTGTATTGTGTGTTCATTATAATATTTGTCTAGTTAGTTGGTTTTTAATCTGATTTAAAGATGACTAAAGAAAATACAGTGAAGAACACTAATTGTTGCTGTGTTTATGGATGAAGCTCTAAAGAGTTCTTTCACAGGTCACTATTTTATAGGATTGTGGTTATGAAAAAATAATAATATTTTATCAGTTGATCACCAGTTTGCACTAGAGGAAGCATTTCAGACGTTTAGTGCAGTCAAAATCAAGAAAACAAAGAGATTAGCCAGTTTCAGGATTCATATTTGACTTGAAGGAGGAAATATAGTACATTATTGGATGTATTCCAATTCACTCGTTAAAGAAATCAGATGAAGATTACTCGTTAATTGACAAAATTGTTGTGATAACTTAAGTTTTTATGAATATATGCCCTGAAATCATATCACTTGGCTAAAACTTATCTGGATGTTCTTTCAAGTTGCAGTATATCTTTTGTTTTTTATATGAGACAAGTAGAAGGTAACTGCTTTATTCACTATTTTATAAAAAAATAGCATACACATACTTACTTTAACTCTGTATTGTAAAATTAATTATCATTTCTTATTAGATAATTAAGTTTTTGTTTACACCAGGGAATAAAATTTGTTGGTTTGTATTGAATGATAAATGCTTCACTTACGACAAAATATTAATGAATTTTTCTGATTTGTATTCAATAAAAATAGTTTTTGATGTTGTGAATAATTGAAATTAAGTTGTTTATTTTCATAAAGTCTTTCATTCTGTAATAAAATCATCATGGAATTCAACGACTTTCATTTCAATAACAAATATTGTCATTTTTTCTTTCTATATATTGAAGAATAAATATTATAAATATAATTTGATTCACTGCAGCAGGATTCCTTGTTTCTACTAAATAACTAATCATATCAGGATACATTTTATCTTTGAAATAAGCCAAGTTAGATGGTTAAATATCTTCCTTCTGCAGTTGACAAGGGTGAATGCCCAAAACTGATATTTTTCTACATATCGCCCTCGATGTATATGATATGAACATAATAAATCATTTCATAGGTCCATTTTCACGATTGTTCAGTCAAAAGACTAAATAAATCAACTGAAACACTTGAGAAACACCAGAATCTCTCTTGTTTTGCTTTGACATGCACGAAACAATACTCGTTTCGGGAACAGGTGATTCGGCGATTGCAGCGCCGCCTTGGTAATTATTTATCCCAATTCCGTTGCGACCACAGGGTATAACTCAAAAGTTGAAAGAGTTGTTATGTGATAGGTCAACAATGGTCAAAAAACGTATCAACAAGTTACATCTTGATACAATTTGGTTCAAAATAAATACACATACCCTCATCCCTTTTAATCTTTTTATTGAAATTTACAAGATTGGCTCAATAACTGAAGTGAGAAGTTGTTTTCATAAATTATAGAAGGAAACCAACTCTTTTCGAGGTATAAATGGTTATTCAATCGACTAGTTCATTTTTGACATTCTAGACCGTTAATAGCCATATTAATAAACGAGTTTATTACAAGATTTTCTTGTCGATCTCATTATGAATTGTTCTTGATCGGAATACATTTTCAGTTTGCATAAGAATGCATTTGACATAGTATAAATTTCTATGTTTCAGACGATTGTAGCATCACTAGTCGGATACTCGGTTATCCAGGACAATTATTCATCAAAATAAGAGAAATCATGTATTGAAATAGGGAATTATTTATCCATTAATTCGTTTTCATGTGGCACCATCTCTTATTTGCTGATCCGTATTTCGATCAGTTATTCTGATCTGTCTTGCTAAAAAGTAATTTAGTTAAGTTATTCGGTGAGCACTATGACTTTCATAGTGTGTTTGGATGTGGAATGGCAGCTAGGAATGAAATTTGCTTCAGGGTTTAATCTCATAACATCAATTAAATGGTGTGTCGGTTTTAGTGGAAAATTCAGGAAATCAAACAGTAATCCTACAGATATGTTGATGTAAAACTTTTCGATATTTCATTCTCCACTTGCTGCAAATGCGATGAATGTCTACTCACAACACAGAAAAGGGTTTTCCAATAAGAGGTGTTATTTTGAATAGCCCGCTATTTCGGTAGATGTCACGTTTGAAGCTGTCATTTTTTGACATTTGACAAGTAGAAACTACGCCATCAAAAAAATGGAACGATAAAGTCCTCAAGAGCGCATTGAAATTATTAAAATACACTATAAGAATGGTAAAAATTTGGCAGAGACGGTTCGTAAAACTCGAACATTTTTGGGTCGTCTTGAAGCGCCTTGACGAACCGCAATAAAGTAATGGGTGGAAAAATTCGAGCTGCTTGGACAAGTTAGTGATGTGAAGAATATAACCTTGCATATTGCTCAAGCACAGCCGAGAATATTGCTGCTGTTGTGTTGAAGAAATCCCAGGTTTGTCCATTCCTCGCCCTTGGAATTAGGCATTCCACAGACGTCATTACACCGTGTTTTGCATAAAGATTTGGAACTTAAGGCCTATAAAGTTCAGAAGAACTCAAGCCGGCCGAACATCAACAACATCGTGTCTTTGGGTCGTTGGAATGACTGAAAATGATCCGGAATTCCATAAAAAAATTCTCTTGAGTGATGGGGCCCATTTCCACCTCAGTGGCTTTGTCAACAAGCAAAATTGATGCATCTGGGGCTCGGAAAACACATGAGTTATTGTTGAAAAGCCACTCTATCCTCAACGTGTGACTGTTTGCTGCAGTTTATGGTCAGGCGGAGTCATTGGACCTTACTTTTTCGAAAATGAGGCTGGAGCAACAATTACGGTGAATGTATTGTGCTATCGAGAGATGATCAATGATTTTTTATGGCCGAAATTGGATAGTATTGATCTGAACCACGTTTACTATCAACAAGACGGCACTACGTGCCACACAAGCAACAAAACCATTGATCTTTGCGGGAAAAATTTCCGGACCGTGTTATCTCTCGAAGATGTGATTACAATTGGCCACCGAGATCTTGTGACTTATTACCTTGCGACTTCTTCCTTTGGGGCCACTTCAAAGAAAAAAGGTCTACGCCAATAGGCCAGCGTCGATTCAAGACCTCAAAAATGGAATTCGTGAGGCTATTGAGGACATAGGGCCGCCACTTTGCGATTTGGTTATGGAAAATTCATTAAAAGGATATGGTTCCGTAAGCGTGGTCGTGGTGGTCATTTGCCAGATGTTATTTTCCACTATTGACGGCATAGCTTCTTCATAATAATGTAATAAACATCCGATTATTTATATTGAAAAATGCATTTTTTTCGAATATCAAAATAATACCTTTTATTGGAACACCCTTTAAATATGCGATTGATCATTTTGCACCATTTGTATATGACTCATTGTTTCGAAAAGTTCATAATATGTATACAATAAATCTTCATCCCTCTCATTCACAGCTTTAAAGCTTGTATTATACTCCCGTAGCATTATGAATATGCTTTAGAAATAGTTCGATCTTTTTCTCCCGACATGATCTATAACGAAATATAGATCTAACTACGAAAATTATACTATTAGACACAACTAGATTTCGTAGAAAGTTTACGAACAGAATTGGTCCTGACCTCGGATTATTCAACACTGAGTCCAACCCAGTCGTTTGAGATTACTAGCTCTTGGCTCAAAATCTGAAGATTACTGACTTTTGTGCAAAACGATAGCATGCCTTTATGCTACCAGTACGCGCGCACGAGAACACTTAAATAATCTTACAGATCCGGAATTTCTTGGTTTAAATATTATTATTTCAACGTGAGAAAAGTTTAATTTAATTAAAAATAACCTTTGAATTTATCCCAACAATTAATTCACTCGAATACCAATAGTTAAAATTTTGGTTTCACAACATAAAGAACGGCAATATATTGAAGATGTTTGAATTACAAAACAATCATCTATAGGTTCGAAAATTCACATCGGAAAGATACGATATACAATGCATCAGACAGAGAGATTTGCAGGCAAGTTGAGGAGATGTATATTCGAAAGTTTCGAGGGCTGAAACTGACTGAATGCCGTTGTCGGATTGTTATAATGTAGTATTCCCTGCTTTCTATTTGACTGAATAAGTTCCGAAATCACTTCAGTTGGAAGTGCAGTGATTTTGCCAAATAGAACATGCCTTTTTCGGATGACAATCAACAAAACGATAAGGTTTGAAATCAAAGTAGGTACCAAATAGGAATATCGACAAAAGTTCGAAAGGAAATTCTAAAATTAATATGAATTATTCATTACTAGCAATGAAAATCGAGGATAATAATTCACTTTCTGTTATGTTTAGAAGTAAATTGTAAACATTTACCAAAATGTTAGGTTATGTTATTGTTGTGATTAACTGAAGTGATTGTGGAAATCAAACTGATATTGTCAGAAAGCATCGGTTGGAAATGATTCGCATCAGTTCAAAATCACAACATTGTCAAATAGAACGCGCATCAACTGATTTTGCATCAGTTTGGAAGTGATGCAGCTTCAAATAGAAAGGGCCTTTTCTTTTTCGTAACGTTGGAAGTGGCAATATGGTAGGGAACCTGCAGTACGCGCATCGAATTATTCAATGTGTCAGGCTGAACAGGCTGATTGTGATTGTGATACTCGATATGAGTACATGCGTTTTCCTATCACTGCCTGAATTAAGCCACTTTCGATAAGAGATAGATAAATCTACATTATTTCAATAAGAAAACTGTATTCAGTCAGCGACAGCACGTGAAACTTTCGAATATACATCTGCTCAACTTGCCTGCAAAATTGTCTGGCTGATGCATTGTATATCGTATCTTTCTGAAGTGAATTTACAAAGCTGTATAATAAACGAATGTGTAACAAAATTTTCAGTTCAAAAATCGTTCAGAAACAAGGCATCTCTGCAAAACACTTTTTTTCTACAAACGTCAAAAAATGACAAGGTTCGCGCATTGGCAAGAATATGCGAAGTGACCCTTTTTTTCATTTCCTTCGTTACTATGACACCGTGCGCGAAGTAGTGTGCGAAATACGTACTTCGCACACTGCATGTAAACTATATGGGATTTTTATATTTTAACTTGGTGAATTTCTTGAAATCCACGTTTTCTTTAACATTGAGTGTTGCTTTCAACATAGAATATATTGCCCATAGTTATAATACCTAATTACTTGATTTGTAAAAACAGTTCAAACCAGTTCAATATTTTTTTTTCATACTAAGCTAAGCGTTTGTAGAAAAAATTTTGTTTGCATCTCATGCGCGAAATACTTTGGTGATCGAGAACTGATTTTTTTAACGAGGCGCAGCCGAGTTAAAAAAAACAGTCGAGATCACCAAAGTAGCATTTCGCGCACTAGATACAAAAATAACTATTGTCAAGTTGAATAATCAATCAATCGACTTTTTGTGGAACAAGGTTTACGGGTGACTTTTGCTACCCTTTGCAATCATAGAAGAACACCACCAATTTTTTTTAATACTTTTTCGTCCACATAAAATATTTGCTCGATTTCATTAATGAAAAATCTTTGCTTTTCAATAGAAAAGATCGAAAACTGCACTCCAGGCGCCATTTTCAAGGGGTTGTAACCAAGCTGGGGTGCATAAAATGTAATGAAAAGAACCTATTTTTTGAAAAAGAATCAACCTCAAAAATTTTTCTCAACAATTCATATGCACCCTGCGGCCTTTATAAGCACATAAAGATTAAATAACTGCATTGGATAACACAGAGATTTGAGGAATTTAGAAATACGAGGTCTTAATAAATGATTGTAACATCGTAGGTTGCTTTGGAAATATTTTATCTTATGGTTTTTTATGCAAAGTCTACCAATTTATAATTCCAGTCACATTTTTTAATTTCTTTCGGAATGACAAACCTTAAATCGCAGTATCGGTTGTTTGAATAATGTTTCACACCAGAATATAAATATTTAAAATAGTCCAACGCCAACTGCCCTGTTATAATCATTTATAGAAACCCTGTATATTATGCTGAACAAACAGTAATTCATTCGAAATCTTTTCTATACAGGTGTTCTGTACAGATTTAAAAATGTACAGGATTTTTATGTAAATACACAGTGATATTTAAACAATGGATTTTTTTGTTCATGGATCGTACATCACTTGATATTAGAAAACTGTCATGATGTAAATGAAGTTAAATGAAATGAATTTTCTTGTTCTTCTGGGCGCGAAAAAATAGCTTTCTTTCGTGGTATAGATGAGTTCAAATGTTTGTAATTGGAGCAAATAGAGATACCGTGATTAATTGAAATTCAAAGTAGCGTTTTGTTGAACAGTTATTCCGGACACGTATCTGAGACAATTACTCAGTTCACCTTTTCGGAGAACTAATGAAATGATTTCATCATGATGATTTGGTTGATAGCTGTTGCTTACGTTAATATGAATCATAGTTCCAGGGAATTCCATCTCAGAAGATTAGAAACTATTTACATAACAGAGGATACCTATCTGGAACTGTGCCGATTAGTTCTAATGAAAAAACTGTCAATAAAATTTCATTCACAGCGTTTAATATTACTAAAATTATAGAAGGGAAGCCAAGCGGGAATTTCGGCAGATAAATATACTGGGGGATACCTTGTACCTGGTTGAGTACACCGAATATGAGCATAATACAGGGTGTCCAGCCGATTGACGTTAATAATTTTTTTGAGATTCCTCAGACCTGTGGCTATCCAAAAATACCCCATTTATATTATTCGATTTTTTGTAGTTCCCGAGCTATGATTTTTTGTATTTTGCCAGTGCGTTTGAAACATTCATATCTTCCTATGCAGTGAGTATTTTGCAGATTTTATTTTTTTATCTGTATGTTTGTATGTAATTTAAAAAACATTGCGGAATCCTAAGCTAGCATTTTTATGTTGAATTAAACTTAAAATTTTAATTAATTTTAAATTGATAATTGAAGTTCCTGTGAAACAACAGTAGCTTGTGTAATTTATACAATGATTTTAGTCTCACCACTGACCACTGATGAAAAATTTTAACATTCTTCAGAATTGCTAGTTGTGAATTAACTGTTTTGGGATAGAAAAAAAGGCCATAATACCAAAAATTACTATTCACTCCAATAAATTTTCAAAATGTGTGCTTCTAATTTGAATACATTATCGACAACGCGCTAAAAAGGGACGTGTCAACTGCCTGATGCTACTCGAATATTCTTGATTTATTTTTCTTTCCGCTTCTGAACGTTTTCGCCTCGCTCTAGTAAAATACCCAAATGAAAGATCTATGGAATTGAGGTCTGACGAACGAGCAGTCCATTCGATCAGCCTTGCACGCCCATCCAGCTTTCTGGAATAAATTTTTTTAATTATATCATAAAATGACAAAAAGAAGAGAAACAACTTTTATCGGGTTTCCATAATGTTAAGCATATCCGCCTTCCATGGCAGATTACAACAAAAAGTCCGATCAAGTGCTTCTTTTTTCCTATGTCTTTGTGGCTCAACCCTTTTTTTGGTAGCTTGCGATAATTTCAGGAAGCTGAATATTTTTTTTTATTGAAGCAATATCTAGGACGACAGTGTTAAAACAATATAAACTGCGAAATACTCACTACATAGAAAGATATGAATTTTTCAAACCTAACGGGCAAAATACATTAAAAAACGCTCTAAAAATCATAACTCGAGAACTACAAAAAACCGTATAATATACATGGGGAATTTTTGAACAGTCACATGTCTGAGGAATCTAAAAAAAATCCATTGACGTCAATCGCCTGGACACCCTGTATATATGGCCGCCCGTCAAAGATAGAGATCAGATTTGTAGAAAAAATCCATCATCTGAATTCTCCAACGTGTCAAAATAATATAGGGTGTTAGTTACATGATGAAACGTGTATATTCCACTAATTTGACAATTTGAAGGTGAAGGAAAGAAGTGGAAAGGGATTTGTGAAAAATAGACGTCATCTTGATATTCCCAAGCGTGGCCAATGACTTTTATTTTGAAGGAAATGATATGCAAGGATTACGGAAAATATCTATACTAATATTATAAAGAGGAAAGATTTGTATGTTTGTGTGTTTGTGTTTGTGTTTGTGTGTTTGTGGCGTTGATATGACATCACTCATAAACTACTGGACCGATTTCAATAATTCTTTCACCCTTAGAATGCTACATTATCCTTGAGTAACATAGGCTATACTTTTCATCCGAGAAAATTGGGGAAACCTACTATAACTTCAATGATAATAAATATGAGTACCAAAATCAGCTATTTTCAGGTGCGCTGCGAAAACCGTAAGACGTACATGGAAACAATGTATGACGGAAATGTACCTCTTCAATAGTTCTACAAAAAAGTCCGCGATAGCATATATCTATCTTTCAAGGTTTACTCGGTATCACCTTTTAAAGGTATCCGAATGTTTCTCAAAATTATGCATTTTTGGGAGTATTTTTTTATGAATACGCTATTGATCTTTATCCAATTAAATACGTCCTTCATATCCAGTATTTAATATAGAACGAAATTGCCTTTTACATCATTCAATTATGATGAATACATCAAAAGATATGGCAGGTTGAAGATGAAATCGCACCAAAATCGAATTGCGTGTCCGAGCACGATATACACAAACACTGGTATGCCGACGCCCACCGAGATGTGACGTCACAGCGGAGAATTTCCATTGCATTTGCGGGATGAAGTGTTAGAACTCGAGGGAATGATTGGAATAATGCAATTAATCGCAAGTTTCATTGAAAATGCAATCAACTAACTATTTAAATGAAATTTCTTCGATGTCTTTGTTTGTTGATTCTGGAATATATCAATGAAGTTGTATAAATATGGATGTTAGTGCTAAGTATTTACGAGTATTTGTTAATAGAGAATAAATTATTCAAGTGTCATTTAAAAACTTCGAATAAATGAAAATATTTTATCATATTCAGGAAATTTCTATGAATGTCATTTATAATTCGTGAATTTGGAAAGTTTTTTGTTCATTTTTTTCTTCATATTCTGAAAACTGATCTTATTCAGATCCCGGTGTCTTAAGTTGGTACGGATTCTGCTCAAAACGGTAGGTTTTAGAAAAAAGTGGTCAATAGAGCGTTTGTAGAGAATTAATCAACCTCTAAAATGAGGTATCAATCGTCCTGATCGAATGAGCACAGACCGATTTATTTTCATTAGAAGATGAAAAATAGTATATTATATTATAAGGATTAAAAGTGCATCTTTTTTTACGAGCAATATTTGCAGTTGCGAGGCGCAGCCGAGCGAATGCAAAATTGCGAGTTAAAATAGGCACTTTTAATCCGAATAATATATACTATTTTTCTCCAACCAAGTCAAAATTACAATAAAATTGGTTTTAGTGAAAAATCGTTCATAATTTGGTTATGAATTTGAACACAGAATCATGACAGTGATTGTCAAGTAGACTTCAAATGCATTTACAAGGATTAAAAGTACCGTTTTTAATCCTAGGATTAAAAGTGTTGCTAAGTAACGAGTGAATTTTTGTACGGTTAGAAAATCTATGACTTTTGCACCTGAAAAGAGTACAAAAATGTCAACATTTTTTGATGGTTGGAGAAAAATAGAATTTTTCATCTCCTCCCAACTTTATTCGAGATATTTTCAAAACGATAGGTTATAGAAAAAAGTGGTCAATAGGGCGTTTGTAGAGAATTGATCTCTATCTTTACTAATATTATACTTATACCTATATTATAAAGAGGACAGATTTGTATGTTTGTGCGTTTGAGGGTTTGATACGAGTTTACTCATAAGCTACTAGAGATTTCAATAATTATTTCACCCTCAGAATGCTACACTATCCCTGAGTAACATAGGCTATACTTTTCACCCGAGAAATTTGAGGAAACCTACTATAACTTCAATGATAATAAATATGAGTACCAAAATCAGCCATGATGAATACATTAAAAGATATGGCAGGTTGAAGATGAAATCGCATCAAAATGTCTCCGAGGTAGGCACAAGGCGGCTAGGAGATGGTACTTAAGTGTGAGGGATGTTTTGTATTTATGTATTTTGGATTGCCTATGACCGTATGTTTATGACTACACATCAGATCAACAGATGGCGCTGAAGTCGTTATTCAGGTTATTCATCTGCTCTGCAACTAAACGGCTCGATCGAATTGAATGAATTTTTGTGTATACAGAACAACGTCTGTTGGGTCTGCTAGTAATATATAACTTGACTATTTCCACAAGCCGAAGTAACGGAAACTCATAGATAAAGTTTAATACATGCAGCTGCCTGGTACCTAACAAAATTTGAAATTTTATGAATATTTTTTTATAAATACAAGTTTTTTTTCAAAAAAATTCAAGAGAAGCCCTGAGCAGGAGCTTTTGACCGCTCGTTTGGTGGAGCAATAAGACAATTACCTCAAAATTATGGGATTTTAGATTGATACCAAATATATAAATGCAGAATTTCAGCACAATAGGAATTATATTTAGAAAATTATTCAAAAAATGAAATATGTAAAAAATAAATAATTACAAAAATTAAATTCTATAGTTCTGATGATGCGATCCCCTTGAAATTTTGCATGAACATTCAGTATAGTAGTTTTCTTTCTCAAAATGAATTTCACTATAATCGGATATTCTGTTATGGAAATATAAAAATTCTTACATTTGGCCGTAATAATTCATTCCGATTGGTTTCGTATTTTCTGAGATATTGAGGAACAAATTTTGAATGACCATATTTATTGGAATACTCTATACGATTTGGTTGGTTAACGAACCCAACCGAGCGATTTGGGACCCGAACTCATCCTGAAAATTTCAACTCTCTAGAACGATCCCTTCGAAAGTTATTGTGCTAACGGACGGACGGACGGCCAGACGACCCTACTGACAGAATTGAATTTGACGACGAATTCGTCATTAGACCATTTTCGGCTCAAAATTCAAATATTACAACTTTAGATGTGAATATAGGTTCAGTGACGGAATTCACGTTTAATTCTGGAGAAATAATGATGAATTTCGGCAATAATATAAAAATATCCAAAACCGATCGCAATAATAGTTGTGGTTCATTGAACGTATAGTGAAATGTTGCCATTACGGACAGTACCATTGGACGAAGTAAATCTTAGTGAGATTAGATGAGATTGATGAAGATGAATAGCTCGTTTAGGTTCAGGGATGCGGATCTAACAATATTGGGTCTGTTCTCTTACATCTTCTACATTGAAGTCAACAACGAGGCATCGAAAAGAATTGTCCCTAGAGAAATCTGAGAAAATTTATGAATTCATACAGAAAGCTATTACAACATTTATAATGAACTTGTGTCTACGCATGGGAGGTCCTGGAGTGAATTTCTGGGGGGTGAGGGGATATTTTTCTCACAATCCAAACTTGATGCTGTTGCTAACAAATTTGATGCGAGTTATCGGAAATTCGATTGATTAATGTTCTAGTGTATTTGAACCAGATTCAAGTTCTATATTTTTTTCTTCACCTCCGTAGAACATGCAGCAGAAATATCAGAATTAGTAGGAGTAGTAGGACTGACAGTTGTGGTCCCTTCGGTAGTACACAGTTTTTTTGATGAAAACCTTGTTATGTCGCTTGTATTGGCTTTCGGGGCAGCAGTTTTTTGGTGGCATATTCCGCATATAAATAATATTTTTCAAGCCTTGAGTTTTGCGAAAGTTGGAGAGATCATAGCGAAAGTGTATGTTTTAATTTTTCGGCGGACTTTTTTGGTGAACGAAAAAGAATTTATGATTGCATAAATGATTGAACGCTCGATCAACCCATAATTTCATTTTTCTGTTTTAATAAAGTTGGTCTATCCAAAATGAAAACGATAAAATGGAACAGGGATCCACAAATCGTTAAGCCAATTCTGCCATTCCAGGATGTGATACGATATTTGAAATTTCCTCAGATGGAATTCAAAATATATAGGTACATATAAAAAATAGATTAATGGCCTAAAACTCGAATTCATTAACCACCTCAGGGTAAGGAGTAAAGTTCTACTTTTACTCTGAGCTAAGGCCTCAACCTCAACGTAGTTTGAAACAGGTGTATACTTTTTCAGCCGGAACAGCAATGTGGAAATTCTTGGGATTTCAAATTCAGATTGGTGAAATGAAACTAAAAACAATTTCTGGGACATCAGATATAACTCCTGAAAATCTGAAAAGCCGATCGTTATATAATTGTATCAAAGAAGCCGCACTTCATACTAGCGCAAAACGACATGTGAAAATAGGGGTTGGACTGGCAAACATGCCGACGCGCGACCGTAATATTTATAAGACTATTTATATTATTTCTTACCCTAAATTGAAGTTTTCCTGATCTTGTGATTTTTAAAGGATTGGTATACGCAAACTCCACGAAAGGATAGCAATATTTTAACTGTTTTCAGATTCCTCGACAACATTATTGTGGAGAGGCGCCGGTTACATATAATAAGTTTTCTCACTCAAGTATGAATGATTGAGACTTAGATGCGTTTCTCTAAAATGTAAAGGGATATATTAACAATATCCAAACATACAATACAACGTACCTAAAACCTAAAATGTAGAGGGAAACAACATTTAAAGCCTCTAATTCGAGTTTTCAACAAGCACCACTTAAATAAAATTCTGTCTTTGACAATTTATAACTGTCTGTCCCATAGACTTATAAAATAATGGACAGGACGTGTGAGAGAGAATATTGACTTCAGACAAGGATAGAATAATATTAGTGCGAAGCACAGAACATATAATAAAACACATAGACTTTTATAAGTCTATGTAAAAACATTAGATATTTTTATGTTCTGTCAGTTTTCCAACATTATGAGAGAGAGATACTGTGAAGGATGGAGTAATATTAGTTTAGTTTAGTCTATGCACTACACTAATATTACTCCATCCTTCACAGAGTCTCTCTCTCTTATGTTGGAATCACTAAACTTAGTGCGAAAGTCACGTGACGCCCTGTCCATCCTTTTATATGTCTATGGTCTGTCCTGACATTCCAGGTAACTCAATAAAATATTGAAAGAAGAGAGCAACGCGTACTTTTCTTTACATACATGAAAACTGACTTATGATCTTTCGAATGCCAAAAGGCGTCCGGGAAGTGGGAGGGTACTGAAAAAATATCTAGGGATTACAATCATATGATATTCATGAAATAATAATCTTATTAGCAGCAATCAGCAATTAATCTTACACTTTACGAGAACTGATCCTAACGGGGAGGTGCTTATTTCAAACAAAAAAATATGACTATTTGACATTAACAATACTCTAATGAGAGTTATAGATCAAAGAAACATTGTAGGACTATGAAAACTCACCTGTTTTCCGACGGGGTCCCCAAAGCACAGGGGGAGAAGCGTTGCCTATCGGAAGCGCCAGCTTGCTTGATATGTCGCGATCTGAAAGAATAATAGACATATCATTCGGTTCACATAGGAGTCTGATATAATATATGTATCATTTTTGTGGATTTGATGAAAAGTTAATAATAAATCTCTTGGTTTCTTCCACTTTTCAATCCCTGCAAAAGTACAATGGTTCATTATATTTATTATAGCCCAAATGTTCCCATCAACTTGGAATCTCAAGAAAATGAGGAAAACATTATTGTAATCCATACACAATCCCCCGTTTTTCTTCTAGAGCCATTGATATACATTATATATTATAAAACGAGCATATATATACATTATATATTATAAAACGAGCCACCTCGAGATTATTTCAGTGAATGAGTGGAAGAACGAGCCTTCTGTACGAGTATTATAAATGAGCTCAAATACAACGGTATTTACATTGGCTTTGGAACAATAAATTGAAAATTAATATAAATAAAACTAAGTATATGGTATTCAAGCAAAAAAACAAAAAAGTTACGAGTCTAAAGTTAAGCATAAATAATATTGAACTTCAAGAAGTTTGTGAGGCGAGGTACTTGGGTCTGATGTTGGATACAAATTCGAGCTGGAAGAGCCACGTTGACTCCATAATCGAGAACAACCTATTAGGTTTGTTCCAACTCATGAATTGACCGTACAATGATCGTCAGGATTCTGCGCAATAGATAAAAATGTGTTCCAATTGAAAATGTATCGTTTGAGAACGGTTTCGTTTTTGTTCCATCCTGCTTCGGGACCGTGAGTGGAACGGTTTTGTGATCGTCATTTCGATCCCTGGTCTGGAGCAAGTACTGTTTGGACGGTTCTTGTACGGTCAAAGTTTAGACGTGCGCATAAGATCGATTACTAACAGTTTCGTGACCGTCAAATTACCGTACAAAAGTCAGCTGTTGGAACAAACCTATCACCGATGGTTTCGGCTTTATACAGGGTTGTGATAAACTTCGGCACCAAATTAATATCTTTAAAACGAAACAGGCGATATTTTTGAAATTTGGCAGCTGAGTGTAATGGACCAAAATGCATTTGATGAGCATATTCTCATTAATGAGATACTTCCGGTTTAACCGGAAATGACCAATTTTTTCTTTATTTAAATGGGACACCTTGTATATTTCTGCAGATTCTGAAAGAGCACTTTGTTTCGAATCTGTCCACACCAGGTTCCATTTAAAAATTATCTGTAAAAAGAAGAATTGAGACAACGGATTCTTGATGAATGTGCATTAATACATGGAGAAGTCTTGAGAAAAGTTACTCAAGAATTTGTTAATAGACTGGCATATTGTCAGGAGGTGAATGGCAAGCACTTTGAACATTTAAAATGATTTTTTTTTAATTATTTCTAATAATTTTTTTCTACTAGTAAAAGCTGTATTTCTTCTTTTTATAGATTTTCATAAAAGATACGTCATGAAAAGCAGAAAGAGTTATCTACTACAAAGTATTTCGTTCTATTTCTCACTATTGATACAAATAACAACGATTTATTTATTTGAATGGATTTTTTCTCAAATGTACAAAAAGACTGAATTTATTCTTTTAACAGAGAATTTTTACATGGAACCTGGTATGGACAGATCCGAAACAAAGTGCTCTTTTAGAATCTGCAGAAATATACTGGGTATCCCATTTAAATAAAAAGAATTGGTCATTTCCGGTTAAACCGGAAGTATCTCATTAATGCAAATATGCTCATCAGATGCATTGTGGTCCATTACACTCAGCTGCCAAATTTCAAGAGTATCGCCCGTTTCGTTTTAAAGATATTAATTTGGTGCCGAACTTTATCCCAACCCTGTATAAGGTTCGATCTTATTCATCAAAAAAAGTAAATATCAGATCTACAATGCGTTTTTTATGTCACATATAAGATACTTAATACCGATTTGGGGAACCTGTGGAAAAACATACCTCAAAAAAATACAAACGTTACAAAATAAATTTATTAAAGTGTTGTTTGATTATGATCGATAAACAAATACTACACAACTTTACTCTGATTTGCAAATACCAAATTTGAAGAAAATATTAGAATTATAACAATGTAAATTAATTTTTAAAATCATAAATAAAATACAAAATGTAATACAGAGTATACATTTACGAAAGATATTCATAGTTATGAAACAAGAACACATCAAAACTTATATCAGACAAAAGTCAAAAAGGGCTGAATAACCCAATAGCACAAGCTTCAAAAATATTTAATCAATTACGTACTTCCATAAAATCTGTCAGTTCAATTGGTAAATTTTCTGATCAAATAAGAGAATACTTAGAGTTGGTGTAATGTGATTTTGTCCGCTTTTTCAATAGAATGTTAAGTTGGCATTACTGAAATTTGTCTTGATGTGGAACTGCGATTCCTCGAATATCAGATGTGTATGTACGAAATAAGATTTCATTTGCTAACAAAGACACTGGTTAATTTCAACGGAATTCTGTAACTACTATTCTCGATACCAGTTTAGGGTACTGTTTAGAGGATTGTGAATGTAATTTTTTTGTACTTGTATATTTTATTCAATGTATCATTTTAAAAAAAAATTCTACAACCCATTAACTCCGGATTGGAACCGAACTTCCTCAAATATAATTAGCACTTCACATCATTTTCATCAACTGAATTACTAGGTCCAGATAGGATTGAAGGATTCAGATTTCATTAGAGTTTGAAAAAATTATTCTGCCCGTCATCTCAAGAAATGCTGCAGAAAGCACTAGACCATTTGTCTAATTCTACTCAATCAAGAATTCAATTTTTCTATTTCGATATATTATCTCAGGAACTAGATGTAAATTACATTGAAAACTGTAAGAAAAATATTTTCCACCTATTTTACTAAATCTATCATATTTGAAGCGCTCGTTGTACTTAAACGAGTGCTATATCGTTTTGCCTAAATATATGTAATTTTCGAATATTTAGCCGAAAATAGTCTCAAACGATAGGGTTCGAATCCATGATGATGAATTCGTGGTCAAATTCAATTCTGTCCGTGGGGCTGTCCGTTAGCACGATAACTTTCGAAGGAATGGTCCTAGAGATTTGGATTTTCAGAGTGAGTTCGGTTCCCAAAAGCCTCAGTTGAGGTCGTTAACCAGCCAAATCGTACAGGTGTTCCATAAAATATGGCCATTCAAAATTTTTGTTGCTCAATATCTCAGATAAAACACAACCAAACAGAATAAATGTTGCGGGCATATGTAAGATACTCATAGTAAGCCTCATGCAAAATTTTGTGGTCATAGTGTACACAGAACCATAAAAAATTCAATTTGAATATTGAAAAAAAAAACTTTATATTTCCATAAGAAGATATCCAATTCGAGTGAAATTTATTTTGTGAATGAAGATTGATATAGGTATTGAACGTTCATGCAAAATTTTGTGTTTAAAGTATCAACAGAACCATAAAAAATACAATTGGTATATTGAAAAGAAAAATCTCTATATTTCTAAAACAGGATATCCGATTCGAGTGAAATTTTTTATGTGAATCAAGACTGATATACTGAATGTTCATGCAAGATCGCATCATCAGATTCATAAAATATTTTTTCAAATTTTTTTTCTTTTTCTTTTAATTTTTTAAATAATTTCCAGAATATTATTCCAATTGTGCTGAGATTCATATATTTGGTATCAAGCTATATCCCATATAAACTTTTGAGTTGATAGTCTTAATGCTCCATCAATGAACGAGCGTTAAGAAGCTGCTACTCAGGGCTTTTCTTCAATTTTTAAATGTAAAAACCGATTAATTAGCCAGCGAGGGAGTCAGCGAGAGAGTTGATTATTTTCACTTGATTTTATTAACGCTGCTTTGGAATACCTCTAATTTCATATTTCAACGATACATGTCGAACATTTCCCTGAATACTTATGTATCGAATTTTCTGAAAATCTATTCGTTCATATTTTACTATAAGGACTTACGGAAAATTAGCAGTCGTTGCAAAGTTATTGAGCAGAAAATATGAAATTTTCACCCCATCGAATGATCGAAAACAATTTGAACGATTAGGCTCATCAGAGAAGTTGGTTGATATATTCAATACACACCCACTTATTGAGAAATTGAGAATCTTAAACTGATTTCGTTGGATTGTTAAAGTTCTGAAATTTTCATTCGAAAAATCTTCAAAGAGTCTACACAAATCGTTTTATCGCTTTTGAACAGCTTTTTATGAAATTTTAATCAAGTGAGATTAATTGGTTGATAAGTATTTCCAGAATGTAATTCCACATCATTATAATTGAAACATTGTTCATTCGATTTGAAACAAAACCATAGCCCACACAAATTTGAATTTACAAACATATCGCACGTTGAAAGCAATACTGGGACAAGTCAAAAAAGTTCGTTCCGAGAAAATCGACTTTAAAGTTTCGCAGGTTTTGTAATGAGGATATTCAACATCCTGAACATCTTCCAGTGAAACATTCAAACTCTTTTAGCAGCTGAAAGCCTAATTCAATTGTAATTATATCTTTCCCTGCAAAATTTTTCAGACAAAATGATTTCTGGACGAATAAAAAAATATTTCGAGTTGACACAGTGTTGACCGAGAGTATTACTGAAATAATATTGTGAGTTTTGAAATATGTACTGTGCTTTCAGAACTACATTAGTTTCAGGGAATGCATTCAGCGCTATAATAACTGTCGATTTTACTCCAAAACAGAATGAATGGAAATAACATACAGAGGACTTCTAGGGAAAGTCAAGTGAAGTCAGAGAATACTAAAAAATAGAAACTTTTAATGGTAACTGAAAACACAATTATTTTTCATTCTACAGTAAATTTTTCTTTGGCAAGTGAAGGAACAAAATATAACATAAGGAACATAACATAAATTCAACCTTTATCTAGATATTGCAAATTAGATGAAATATGGAATATTTCGAGGAGCTAATCTTCTTCTTTCTTCTTGCTGTCTTTTTGAGTGGGCAGAGACTCATAAAATTCACGATATACCTCTGGAACGACACCACTGTTTATTAAACTCAATAAATCTCTTCTTTTATTTTTAGTGATACCAGTAGGTGATCCATATGCTTTCTGACATTTCCATTCGTCTAGGATTTTCATTCTTTTTTCATGGAAGCTTTTTTTATCGCCCTCCTCATTATTACATGATTTAATTTTCCTTGTGGTTCTTCGGATTTTTAGTGAGTTAGGCGGACCTTGAGGAAGAATGCTAGAGGATGAATCAGGAAAAATGTTTATCGTGCTAAGGTCACCGTCAAATGAAGTTCGGTAACGAAATAGAAAAGGATTTTCTTTGGTTATGATGAACGACTTTATTTCAGAAAAAGAAAAATTTATTTTGTTCGTAGTGAAGTTTCCTCCTAAAATGCTGGTGAGGTTTTTGAAGTCAATGAAATCTTTGAAGCTCAACTCTCTCACGACGTAAAATGGCTCTGAAACTTTTGCCGTTCTGATTATTTGGACAAATTGACTAGGCACGTAAATTGGTCCAGACTTTTTTGCTCGTTTGACAGCTTTTTCTATAACTGAATGAACGCAATCGCCTTCATTTTGTGTATGACCAGTGATCAAAAACTTATGAGAAATGGAGGCAATGTTATTGAATTTCCTCAAGCAGTACATGTACATCACAATAACGTACTTGTTTTTTTGCTGACCGCTGCAATTGTCAGAAAAGAAAACCAATTTTATAGTTTTATCAGTAGATGTTGCCTTTTCTTCGATAAATTTATACACGCAAGTTGCTATTTCGTTAGCTCCTCTATTTGCATCGCCTTCATGCCATACATAGTTCACTGCTTCTCCATTTTTATGTTATAAATGGACAAATTGTATGACGATAATTTACTCTTGTAGTAAAAGGCAGTGGCATCGCCTTGAGGTGTTGGAAATGCTGCTTGTAAGTCATAACAACATACAATAACGTTTTCATTCGAGAATTCCTTGTCCCATTGTTTTTCTAAGCGCGCCAATTTCTTTTCTTCCAAATGCAAGGTATACTCATTCTTCATCTTTTCTTTCTTTTCATCGTCTGCGAGATTATAAATAGTGCACGTTTCACATTGGTCTTTTTTAGGTATGTAGAAAGATATATTGAATTCGTAATTGAAAATGTGCGTATACATTGACAAAGTGCCAATTTTTTTATTATGATCTTCGCATTGTTTTTTATAATCCCTGTATAATCCTGCTATAGTTTTACCACCTTCTATGTATTCCCTACTTGTTTGTTTCCTAAGATAGTGGCTCTCGATCCTCGGAATCGAATCAATATGGGCTTTTATCCCTTCTTTTATTTCAGCCGGTACTTCAGGGTGATTTTTATGTTTTCCCCTCAAATCTCCTTTGATCACTCCATCGACTTCTTTCTTGAATGCAGTGGCTATGGTACGTCGAGTGATGTCTAAGGTTGCCATGAAGAAAGTCTTGCAAACCCTTTTTCTATTTTCACCTTGATGAAAATAGAAAGCGTGATTCAAATTGCGGGGTTTTTCTTTGGGGTATCGATACTGAGGATTAATAGCGGTCGAATGCCTAGTAATATACTCTCTCTGTTTAGTAACATCTCCTAATTTCCAGAATTCATTGAATAAAGTTTTCCGCTCTCCTTCGCTAAATTTTTCCCTACATTTATGGACACATTTTTCAGGGCATAAAGGTTTCATTTCCCTTGCTTTTACTGGTATTGCCTTCAGAGAAACATATTCTTTGCCTTCATTTCGTAATTTTTTGGTAATTGATCTTTTCCAAGTGGATGGGTCAGTTATCTTTCTCTTGCCTTTTTTTGCTACATCAGGTAAATTCGTGGAAATAGTTTTGAGGCATTGATCACGGGGTAGTTTTATTTCAGTGAGAGAGGATCGATTTTCATCCTCTTCATCACTGCTAAGGATATCCTCATATTTTTCCATTTCAAAATCGGGATCTTTTTCAGAGTCATCACTATCTAGAATATAGTCCAGATCAGCTTTCGACAACAATTGAAAGTTATTGCATGGTTCTTTTCTAATGTCCTCTTGCGCAAGTTGATCTTCACCAGACTGCAGATCATGATGAGAAGTCGAAAAGTCATTATTCAATCTATCAATCGTTTCTTGATCTAGCAGAGGCAGCAAAGAATCATGCTCGTGTTCATATCTATTCCATACTTCATCATCTTGTTTGGTGAACGCCATAAAAGTATTTCCTTCCTTCTGTATTGAATTGTTCTTCACCTGTACAGTCTGATCTTCTGAAGCTATATTAAAATCTTCTTTGTTTATCAGACGCAGAATTTTTGATGCTCGGGAATTATTCATTTTCAGCTGCAATGAATAGAACAATTCAGTTTTAATATATCTGAGAAAGAACTCTGATCCAGTGTCCTGTTTCCTGAAAAATCCATTCTAAAACTCAATGGATGTTCGAGGAACCAGGTAATACGACATAACCCAGCTTCTTCATATAGCGATTGGTTTCTCGATCATTTGAAGTAATGGTTTTGAGTGGTTTGACACAAGTGGAAAAAATGCGTATGAAAATTCGCAAAAGGTGAACACGGGACAATTATAAATTTTTGTCAGTTGTAGCCTCGTGCATTGATATTCCTACGTGCAATAACGAGCCAACTCAAAAAAGCCGAGTTTTTTCCGTACCTTGAATCAACTAACCTACATGCAATAACGTAACTTTTCGACTTGTTACGTCTAAGAGTTGGGATTTCACTAAGAAGGGAGTGATAAATCAAAAAGACACAAAATAGACTTACTTTTTGCTCGTGCAATATGGTGATATTTGGAATTAACACACTATACGCAACGACGTCTTCGAACATAACTTGGACACTGACACAACACCGAAGATCACGATATTGCATCGATATCATCCCCAATTTCAACGTAGTGCAGTAACGTAACGAGCGCCATCTAGCGTCCATTCTAGTACCTAGGAAAGGTCCCGTTATCGCTAATTGTAGGTCTTGAAATTCTTCATTTGAAAATGGCGCTAACTCAAAAATTGCATTTTTTGAGTTGTACCAGTATTGCTCTCAACGTGCGATATGTACTGAAAAATAATACTCCGTCATCCTAAGAACATGCGCGCATGAATATAAAAATGCATCAGAATTTACATGTATGGTGTATAAAGTCAATAACACGGCATACTATCAACAAATATATTGGCGCAGTCTAAAAGCTTGAATCTCTTTCTTGAGTTATTTCTCGCGTGAAATTTCGCATAAACAGAAATTGCACAGAACTGAAAAGACCGACAATGTAGGGCTGATCAAAAGATCGGCATAAAAGAGCCATAATTGTACATCCGAAAAACTTCAGACGATTTATGTCAACAAGAAGCGGAAACAGGTCACGTCTAGAACAATTTGTCCACACTTAAATTTTCAGTGCAAACACATTTCGTTCCAAATCTGAGTATTATCACAGAAGAGGGAATAATCCCCAGACAACAAGGAGACAACGCCTGCGAAATTGCTTTGCAAAGTCGAATAAAATTGAAGAGCCGCCAAGTAATTTTTCATACTAAAGAGGCAGGACAGGGAAACACATTTTGAACCGGTGTTGTTGCAGCAGAACATAAATTATATATTCCGCAGTATCCAGTTCTTGCGCCAGCATCCGAAAAAATCAATTAGTTGCCTTTGTAAAAAAAGAACATAAATATTCTAAGTGTCAGAAGAAATATAAAACATTTGCTGGAAGCGAGCATGACAAAGTGATATATATTGTTCGGATCGAAATGAAAATACTTAAACAAATTAATGAAACGGCCGTGTTTTCATTTTGCCTGTGAGATAGGTAGATATTATATGGTGATAAGTTTATATTAATCGTTGCGCAATTAAAGTTAAACGAAAAACATAAACGTTCGAGATAATGCTTGATATTCTTTTATATCAGACAATATAGAATGTGTGTATCACAGTACTAGCAGAGAAAAATGTAAGCTACACACCATACATTTCTACGTATGATACAAGAGTACAAAATGAAAACCCAAGTGGAAACAATATGACTACTGCTTAAAGAATTGAATTAATCTAGGGAATGAGTTGAAATATTTATATTCAAAAGCTCCTTCTTCAGTGAAACAATTTTTTCTTCTTGGTTTCATCGGATTTGCCTACAAACCATAAATATGCATCTAAAAAACAGAACAATAGTGAAAAAACCTAGTAATAAGTATATTGAAATAGATTATTCTCTAAACACTTGGAGAAATATTTTCAATCGACAAAACGGAAAAAGCACTTCACTAAGTTCACATAAATGTATTTGAAACACTTAACATGTTTCGGGTTCCATCCCATTTTCAAAACTGAATAGACAAAAAGGAAATACATAAAGAGAATCTACATTATACATTACATAAGTTAACCCAGGTAATAAACGTAAATCTAATTGATCATTTAGGATTCAATTTTCCCTATGTGCGTATGAAATCTCTAAAATTCCCAACAGATTAATCGATTGCCCTTCTCTCCAGTAAATAGAATTATGTGCTATTTGTATCAATAAAATGATAGCAAGTATTACAAATTTATTATTATTTGAAAAACTTGTTGGGGACTGTAGATTTATCTTTGAGGATGGACACTCCATGCTCGTCAATACTTACACCCAGAGAACGGCCGATCTGACCTATGTAAAAAGCTAGACTCACAAAACAGCTTGTAGACACCACTCTTTTCAAGTTGTTCAGTGGGTTCTTCCAATTTGAAAACAGCGATTTTCTAATTGAAGGGAATGAATTATGTCCCAAAATTCAGCGATATAATCTGTAACAGACAGTTGACGAAAAATTTCGTTACTGATCTGTAATGAGTGATAATTACTAATGAAACAGAAATTAAAAAATTGCAATGTTTAGGAAGGACTGTATGCTATACAACCGTCCTACAAGAGGAAATGTCCTTAAACCAAAAAAGAGAAGTCATATTACCATGCACCAAAAAAAGATTTTGGATATGCTCAAACCGTTCACTTCCCGGCAAAAAAAAAATATCTGAGAGTGATTCTGGACAAGACTGTCAATAGGAACGTCCACTTGGAAGGAGTTTGTCACAGAGCTAGAATAGGTTTCTAGACCTGCAGATATAAATGCGGAAAAACTTGGTATAGAATGCAATCAGATGATTTGGCTGTACACTATGGTCATAAGATTACAGATAAAGTATGGCGCGTTAGCGTGGCGGAGAAAGAGTCAATAAATAGCTGGCCAGCACAAACTCACACTGCTTTAGGGAGAGGCTTACCTTATGAACAGATTTTTTTTTAATTAGTCAATTCACAGAAGATTCCTTAAATGTCGTGAAAAATATCGACTAACCGGCTCGAAGGACCATGAAAACTACTACATGCTACAGGGTTATTTTGGCAATAACTATGATCTGGCAGTATTGTGGCTTGGCTCTCGAAATGAAATCATCTTCAGGGCAAGTTTTCTCAGTACTTTTTGCCAAAATTATCACAATTTTCGTTTCGATTTCGTATAAATAAAAATATATTGTTATCCAAATCTGTGCTATGCTATTTTTCAATACAAATGTGTTGGTGATTTCAAGAATATAACATGATATACTTCGAATTTTATCATATCACTGATGAATAGTCAAAACAATTATGTACAGCTGTACATCCGTAAATACGCTAACCTACGAACAGTAGGTCGTTAAGGCGCGTATCAATTTGAGCAAAACTGAATAAGCACGCCACACCGAAGGAGCGTATATGCGGACAATTTTTCTTTCCGACGTACGAACAGCATGAGCATGTGTTCGAAGTCGCTCCAACGGATGTGTCAGTTCAGTGCTTACGAACATGAACGAAGGAAAACTGCTAGAGCAGGAGAAGAGACGACGGCGTAAGAGCGGGTCTTCACAATTATATCTACAAAGCAGTCAAGACCTTAGCCTCAACAGCACTTTTCTTTGCGCGACATTAAGAGTGAAGGCACCAGCAGGGGATTCAAAAATTTAACAAGAATTATTTCAGAAACAGATTTTTTACCTCCTTCATTAAATTCAAACACGTTTCTTGCGAGAAATCATATTCAAATGTATGCGTTCAGTTCGAGGCAAAGATGTCAACTAAACCCGTCCACACTGAGCACGAATTTTCTTTGATAGACTGACAAATTGCGGATCGGCTCCGCGCAACATGAGCGCGTTCGGTGCGGTGTGTTTGTCCGTCCATATCTGAATGCTCATTCGGTGCGATGTGCTCATACGGCTGTTTTGCTCAGATGTGTACGCGGCTTTATATGAAGCTTTGGAGTATTTATTTATTAATTTAAAACTGAATGAAGGTTGAGATTCAATCTATAAACCCCAAAAAATAATAATATAACTAAATCGAAATGAACATTTGATATAGAAAAAGCACATTTTTAGAAGAAATCTCGACAATCAATGGAAGGTCAAATATCTTGAGATGATCTTCATAGGATGGACGAAAGCAAGAATAAGGCTGACAAGTGACCCATCGTTGCACAGACTCCAGGAAAAACGTTGTTGTATCGTGTACGAAACCTTTTTTTATAAAAGTCATTCATCACACTTCTTGAATGTCAAAATACCCAGACGAATGTAGTGCGTCACCTATATTTAATTCATTTGAAAAAACAAGCAATTTTAAGCACCCTTCATAAGTACAACTTCGTCCACTACAGACATATCATCACATAATAACAGATCATTGTGATTAATCCCTCCAAGAACGATGGAAATGATTGCATAGGGATTCCAATTACGCAATTCTCCCAGCTTAATCGATTCCTAATCTTGGAGATTACCATACCCAAACAACGAGTACATCGACCTCGTATCAGTGAGAATAATTTGACCCTCATGCCAATGCATCATAATGAATCTCCTGAGTTGGAATACGAGAAGAAACAGATTCGGTAGAATGCGAGAATTTGATGACGACGACTTGTGAATATTGTGAGCAAAATTGTTTCTTTGAGCATGGAAAAAGAGATACTGTTACTTTTGGAATTTTAGGCAGAATCACTTGTCAACTCTTTGAAGACATTTTGTTAGCCGTTTTTCAGAGCCGGACCGTGGGCGTGGCGAAGGAGGCATTTGCCACGGGCGCAAACGACCTAGGGGCGCAAAATGTGAAATAAAAATTTTTTTATCGTTTTATATTCCTTTTGTTGATTGAATTTTTGTTCATTACCTTTTAAGAAATATGGGAGATAGTACAGTATATTTTTGCTTGGAAGAGCCCCTAGCGGAAAAGTTTAGAAGTAGTTTTGATATCTTCCATTTCTTATGTTTTTTGGGGTGCTGAATCCGAATATAAGGTTTGCTAACAAAATTTCGTGACGGAATGTAGAAAAAAATTCAAAAAAAGGTTAAAAAGCTTGGTCAGTTTTTGCTCATAACTTGGAAACTATCAACTTTTCGTGAGAAACCTTTCCATACAGAATGAAAGTACATAAAATTTACTACGAATTGTACTACCACAGCTTATTCTGCGACAACCTGTTCTGGCTTAAATTAAAGTTTAAAATGAGATGTTTTCTATCACTCAATAAATGAAAAAAATTTGAATTCTATGGTTCCGATGACACGATCCTCTTGAAATTTTGCATGAACATTCAGTATATCAGTCTCGATTCACAAAAAAATTTTCACTCAAATCTGATATCTTGTTATGGAAATATAAAGATTCTTCTTTTCAATATTTCAATTGAATTGAATAGTTCCTCAATATCGCAGACAAAAAGAAACCAGTCGAAATGAAATGTTGTGGCCAAATGCAAGATTTTTATAATAAGCCTTATGCAAAATTGTGTGACCATAGTGTGAACAGAACTATAGAAAATTTAATTGGAATATTGAAAAGAAGAATCTTTACATTTCCATAACAAGATATCCGATTCGAGTGATTTTTTTTTAATTTTTTTTGTGAATCGAGACTGATATACTGAATCTTAATGCAAAATTTCAAGAGGATCGCATCATCAGAACAATAGAATTTAATTTTTATTAATTTATTGAGTCATAGAAAATATCTCATTTTTCAACTATAATTTGAGCCCTAACGGGTTGTCGCAGAACAAGCTGTGGTAGTACAATTTGTAGGAAATTTTATGTACTTTCATTTTGTATGGCAAGGTTTTTCATGAAAAGTTGATAGTTTCCAAGTAATGAGCAAAAAACTGACCAAGAATGGGATTTTTATTCTCTTTTTGTATTTTTTTATGTTCCGTCAAGACATTTTGTTAGCAAACCTCAAATTCAGATTCAGCACCCCAAAAATATAAAAAGTGAAAGAAATCAAAACTATCTCGAAACTTTCCATCTAAAAGCACAATTCGACGGGATTACATTAGTGAATGAAAAAGTTCTTCAAAACATAATCAATAAATGTCAATTATGAAAAACATGTATTTATTGAAAAATTAATTTCTTCAAGGGCGCATTTTGAGAGTTTGCCACAGGCGCTAGAATCCTAGTTCCGGCTCTGCCGTTTTTTCTACTGTAGAAATAATTTGGTGTCTCCATTCACTGATTCGAGTCCAGTAAACTATAGTCATTTTTTACCTATAAGAAGGAGTTTCTGGAAAAGGAGAAAGCCGAGGGGGGAAACTCTGGCGGAATCTCCCTGAGATAGATCATTCCACGAAGTTCCTTCTGAACTTTGAGACAGTAGGATTCAAAAGATATCTGGATCTTGGTAAAAAGCAATTACCCCTCCTCACTGGCTTTCTCACAGGACACTGTCGCCACGGGAAGCACCTGTTGAGGATGGGATTATCGGATACAGACGAGTGCAGGTTCTGTGGGGAGGAGGAAGAAACCCCCATTCACCTAATCACGGAATGCTTTGGCATTGCGAGTCTTAGGATAGAATGCCTTGGGCGGAAAACTTGTAAGAGTGAGGAACTAGCCTCGTTGAAGCCTTCACAGATATTAGATTTCATTAGATCTCTGGAACTGGAAGGCGAGCTGTGAAGGGTGTAACCAGAACAGCACTGTAAGGGGGCACAATAGACCTTGAGGTCGCAGTGGACTGTAACTTCTTTTTAAACTAAACTAAAATATAGTCATTTTGAGGGTGTTCGAAATTTTCGTGATATGCTGTATGTTTTCATCCAAGTTCCTCTTGAATATCATCCGGCGAATGTAGATTATTTTCGACAAATTATCTTATCGGTAACAACGTTTTGAACATTCGTTGTTCTCTCATTGGGCATCATATAATGGTCGTTGGTAAATGACCTGCTACCCGGCTGAAAGGACCATGAATCTCGACTATTTCGATTCGCATTGAAGGACATTGTAAAATAGAAGATTTGTCCACGTCGTAGGATCATGAAAATACACTTGATTCTATATTGCTGTTGGCAAAATATGAAGTTGGTAATTAAAAGTAAACACTTTTCCACTCAAAAAAGCTATTTAATTTACACCTGGTTGAAAGATTGTTTTCCATTACCTTGTATTGTTCTATCCAACGTTTCGACAAGCATTGATCACTAAAACTCACAACTCTGAGTTAGTGATACCGTTCCTTTTGATTGCTCTGAGTTCTCTCTGCTGAAGAATATGTGTTGATGACTCAACCTCCACCAATGCACTGCCTGATTAGTCGCTCAAGTACTAATTGAACCTGGGGCTGTTGCTAGGTAGAGTTTTACCATTTTTATGTCGAATTCAACGATATTTCCGGAAATATACGTCTCGATTGAATATTTGTTTACATTCAAGTCAAGTCCATATGAAATTGTAGTGAGCATGAAGTTCCCATGATTTTTGAAAATACGCAGCTTCATTGTTAATCTCATTATCATAGTTTATTTTTGAGCTTAGAATTAACGAATAATCTCTGTTTCTGCTCAGACATTCTTGTAGACGATACGTCAACTTTTCTATCTACATGTTATAGAATTTTGCTGTCAACCCTTTGAGAAATCGAGAATACTTTTTCATGTTTTCATCATCCGTACAGAAACCTAAGCCATTCAGTAATGGAAATAAGTAATAATCACTAACGGCTGGGTCCAGACAGCAGGGATTGGGGCATACCAGTCTCCCCAAACTATATCGTATTTTATTGAGTTTGATGTAAAACATGATGTCGAGCATTGTAATGTAATTAGCCTTACACTTATGCTTCTGGATCGTATGTTTCAATGTTCTTAATATGTTGCAATAAGTATAATTCTTACAAATATGTAACTAATATTTTATTATCATGGTAGACGTGACAGACGTCGTTATTTTCTCGGCAAATCGCTATACCCTATCCAAGAGTAATAGCAATCTCATAATTTTCTCCTTCTCCTGAGATTAGATCATTAGGAACACGGTGATATAGTCGACTATGAGAATCAGTTACCTTGCATTGACTGCAACGAATTGCTTGGCTTCTGAGAGATAGATACGATGTGGAAAACCTTTAAAAACCTCATTGAAAAAGACAATACCATACCTTGGTATGGCAAATCTATTCAGTTGGTTGAACAGACTGAGATGGAGATTAGGGAGTTACTCAGTGGTCTTGATCTATCATGGGCTCCAGCAGTGGCGCAGCCAGGATTTTGTTTTGGGGGGGGCTGAACTGAAAAATTTTTGATGATACAACAAATAATGAAAGTTGCAAAAAAATGAAGAAGAAAGAAATAACGAAGAAATTAATCTTTGGGGGGGCTGCAGCCCCAAAGCCCCCCCCTGGCTGCGCCAGTGGGCTCCAGGTCCTGATTGAATCTACGGAAGTACTCAAAGCCTGCGATGGGTCCTCATCAGCTCCACTGATAAAATTTATTCAAGGCTCATCTGGTCCACCATTTGTAGTTGCTTAAATAAAAATTATCTGCTAAAGTAACATCTGTTTTCGCCAAGGAAACAGGCTCTTAGATTCCATATATCGCCGAATGAACATGACCTCTATTTTTTCGAAAATTGCAGAAAGAGTCACTGATGTCGTATGATAAATTCGTTGATGGCCGTTGCAAATTTCTTTCATGGTTTCGATCCTGGTAGCTCAGTTCTCACTCTCTTATGAACGTGGTGTATCTGGATTTCTCGATACTTCCGATCTCAGAATGCTTATTAGCAAGTTTGATCATTTCTGAATGCTGCACACCGCTCCGGTTCGGAGTATTTGTACGCGACCGAGTTCTCGTTTGAGGTTTACCAGTGTTCTTTTTCGAATCCGTTCGTGAAAAGTGGTGTACTGCAGGATTCTGTTCTTGCCAAGTTATTATTCCTCACAGTTAACGTCAATAACCTTCCATGCAACCAGTTCAAATGGTTCCACGTAAAGCATCGCAGTTGTTGATGCTGCCTGTGTCAATTCTATATTTGTTTTCGCTTGTGTCCAACCTTGGGAGTGATCGTGACAGAGTTTTACACTCCAGTTGTACGGTGGAATATTCGAGATATTTACGTGCTACCTAACTCACTGAATAAATGACCGATTGCAATAATGTAGCGTTGTCTCTCTATCTTATCGTTAGAAACGGTTTAAATCAAGGAACATGGAAGGCAACCGACAGTAGTTGAATCGAGTATTGGGGACAGCCTGACGAATACAATAATTCGATGCGAGTACTGCAGGTTTCTCCTAAGGATAAGAGAGAGACAACACTACATTAATGCAATAAATATCGTATGTATCCGATGTGAATTTCCAAATCTATAAACGCTTCAGCCACCCCTCTGCTACTAGTGTCATAATAAAATAAACTATAAAATAATCGGATTTCTTTGAAGAGAGGATCCTTCAAACTGAATACATAAGCTTCTTGTTCAAACTGATACATTTTCACAACACCTTTGCGTGGAGACAGTTTATTTTCTTTGGATTTTCATCTTCTTCTCTCGTATGGTGCCCCTTTTAAATTTGTCTCAGCTGGTACTGGGAAATTCAGATGCTTTATTGTTCGATAATCAAAATACATTATTGAGTTTTATTAATATATTATATGCAAGTTTTGGAATTTTCATCCAGAATTATTACAAACCACTGAATACACTGAATAAAAATTTAAGAAAAACCTGTGCAGAAGCTTTTAACCGCTCGTTCTTTGGTGGAGCAATAAGACTATTACATCAGAATTTTATATGGGAATTGAGATTGATACCAAGAACACTGCGCAAAAAAATTAACGCACATTCTGAAAATCTTAATTTTAATGAAAGTTAACTCTACATTGACTTTATAACTTATTTTTCATGTTCTCTCGGAAAGGTTTTGAACGAAACAAGACACAATAAATGGGAGAAAATTTCAGGATTTCACCGAATCTTATGTGAATGAAGAGAAATAAACAATTTTCAAATACTGGAATGCTGATAAGTGATTTAATACTTGGTATTTCCACCCCTTGCGTTAATTACAGCTTGGCAACGACGGTTCATACTCGAAATGAGTGATTTTAAAATGTTCTGATCTAATCCTTCCCAGATTTCTCTGAGTTGGATTCCTAAGTCATTAAGAGTAGCTGGATGATTTTCTGAACTCCTCAGCCTTCTATTGAGGTTGTCCAACCTGCTCAATCGGATTGAGATCTGGACATTTTGCTAGCCATTCCATTCGAGAGACTTTAACCTCTTCAATGTACTACTGAACGATGCGCGCACGATGGGGTCTGGCATTATCGTCCATAAAAATGAAATTTTCACCAATGTATGCGGCAAATGGCACTACATCCTCTTCAAGAATCAGCCTCTTCCCAATGGATATGCTCTCTCGCAAAATCCAAACGCGCCCTCCGATGGGCTGGGGTAAGAGCTGGGCCTCTTGCCGCGACACGAGGCCTTAAATCATATTCTCTGAGGCGATTTCTTATTGTCTGAGTGCTAATTTGCACCCCATGAGTTTGCTCATGGGGTGAAAGAGGCGAGCGGTTGCAAACCGTTTATCGAGAACAACTGATTTCAGAATGGAGCCAATACATTCAAATCTGATAATCTCATCTTTTTTATTTCTGCTGGGAAAAACATTTATATTGAAGAAAAACGTTGAAAGTGGATACATATGCATGCATAATTCTGATAAAAATAATTATTAGAGAACACCTTCAGTTGTGTATATAAATGCAGAATCTCAGCACAATCGGTATTATACTCTGAAAAACATTCGAAAAATGAAATATTAAAAAAATAAATACAGTGGGACTTCCCTATAAGGAACTTCTGTATAACGAATTTATCGTACAAGACATTGCACTTTGAATCCAAATTACATGTTAAAAACACCCTCTAAAACGAAGTGAATTCTCTCTATAACGGGGGTTTTTTCCGAAAATTTTCCGGATACCTACGTAATAAATCCCGACCTTAAACTAAATCATTACGGCTGGCAGCGAGTTTTAAATACACATCTGGCTGGTTGGTTTCTAACCATTACGCTAGTGTGAAAAGTAGTGCTAAAGTTTGAATGATAAAGTTAAATTTATCAGTGAAGTCGACTATGGAAACATATATATAACGAAATTTCTTGATAACGAATTTTTCTTGCAGATTTAGAGCTTTCGTTATGTGTTCCACTGTAATTACAAAAATTTATTTCTATGGTTCTGATGATGCGATCCTCTTAAAATTTTGCACGAACATTCAGTATATAAGTTTTGATTCACTTGAATCGGAAATCCTGTTATGGAAACAAAAAGAATCTTCTTTTCAATATTTCAATTGAAGTTTCGATGGTTCTGTTTACACTATGGCCACAAAGTTCTGCATGAAGCTAATTATGACCATCTTTCAGATGGCCGCAACATTTCATTTCAACGGGTTTCGTTTCGTCTGAGATATTGAGGAACAAAAATTTTGAATGGCCCTATGTTATGGAATACCCTGTACGATTTGGCTGGTTAACGAACTTAGCCGAGCCACTTGGGAACCGAACTCACCCTGAAAATTTCAAGTCTCTAGGACAAACTCTTCGAAAGTTTTTGTGCTGACGGACGGCCGGACGGCCCCAAGGACAGAATTGAAATCGTCTTCAGGGAGTCTAACCCTATCGTTTGATTGAGACCATTTTCAGCACAAAATTCGAAAATTACAGACATTTGGGAAGAAATATGTGGGACTCGTTCAAGTAGAACGAGCGCTCAAAAATCGAAAAGTAAAAGTAATGCTCGTTGTGTCAGTGTGACCACAGTAAAAAACATAATCGACTAGACTCTAGTCCGGTCAATTAGACATAAAAATAGTGATCAAATAACGAAAACTCCGACAGAGCCAATTTTCGTAGAGACCTTAGGTTTACCACAATGAATAAAGTCTCAAAAGTCCTATCAGTTCCATGTGTGCTAAGGAACTTATTTGAGGTCAAAGGTCAAAATTTTACGTTTTTTTGGATTTTTCTCGAAAACGGTAACTTTTATCGAAAAGTACCTCTAGGCAAAGTTGTAGATCTTAAAATTCTCTATAAAAATGGCTCAAATGATTTTTTCTCTAAGACCCACTATTTCCCAGATATTGCGCTTGTAAGAATCACGTTCTACATAATATGCATACATTTCCACACCACCTGTGAGGTAGTGTACTCAGCGCGTTTTTTTTCAGTGGTATTCTCGGTAGGCCTATTCCGCGAACCTTTATGACGTTATTTTCAGGAACAATAATAATTATTCAATAGTCTGAAGATTATTGATATGGGTTACTGTCGTTCTAACTTTTGTTTATTACTTTAATCTGACTCATATTCTTCATATTCGTTTCCTTCAATTTCTTCTTGTTCTTCTTCTTCTCTGATTCTTCTTGATGAATGCTTAGAAATTGTTCAAATGAAGATGAATCAGGTGTCTCTTGGTACCTATACACGCTGGAGAACACTGCAACCCTAATTTTAACAGCCACATTTGGCACTACAACCTTACTTGCGATTGCAAAAAATAGTGTTAAGAAGTTTTTCTTGATCAGGGGGCAGTAAAGTTCGAATCGGTTCCAAAGTATTATTTTATCAATTTCCAACTCAAGTCTACAGGGTTTAGTTCATTGCCTTGCCATGTCTGACTTGATAGTATACTCGAAACAATGTTTCGTGATTTTTTACAAATGTTAAATATCTGTACGTATCTATACAGTCATTTTTAGGAGCTCCAATATTAATTACTGAAGAAATTCGGTTTCTTCTTCTTGGTTATGGAGCACCAAAAAAATTGATACGTACAGATATTGAACATTGTAAAAATACACGAAGTAAAAAGCAAGTACAATATCTTGTCTTCCTCCAACATCGGCAATCTGCTACTCAACATTTGTTTCGACTATACTATCGAGTTCAGACATGGCAAGGCAATGAATTGAACCCTGAAACTGGAGTTGGAAATTGATAAATAATAATACATACTTGGACCGTTCGAACTTTACTGCCCCTGCTCCAGAAAAACTTCTTAACACTATTTTTTGCAATTACAAGAAAGTTTGTAGTGCCAAATGTGGCAGTAAAAAAGTAGGGTTGCAGTGTTCTCCAGCGTGTACTAATTGCCAAAGTCTCTGTGCTCAAATGTTGAATTAAATACAATAGAGGAAGATTCACGTGATTTTGATGAAGACAAACTGATTCATCTTCATTTGAAACAATTTCCACGCATTAATCAACAGAAGGAGAAAAAGAAGAATTGAGAAAACAATATTGTTGAAGTCGAATATGAAGAGTATGAGTCAGATTAAAGTGATAAAACAAGTTAGAACGACAGTTAAAGTCAGTAACCCATATCAATAATCTTCAGACTATTAAATAATTATTGTTCCTGAAAATAACGTCATAAATGTTCGTGGAATAGGCCAACCGGGGATACCACGTTAAAAAAAACGCGCCGAGTACACTACCTCATAGGTGATGTGGAAAGGTGTGCATATTATGTAGAACGTGATTCTTACAAGCGCAACATTTGGGAAATAGTGAGTGTTAGAGAAAAATTCATTAGGACTATTTTTATAGAGAATTTTTAGATCTACAACTTAGCTCTGAGGTACTTTTTCGATAAAACTTACCGTTTTCGAGAAAAATCCAAAAAACCTAAAATTTTGACTTTTGACCCCAAATAAGTCCCTTAGCACACCTGGGACTGATGGGGACTTTTGAGACTTTATTCCTTGTGGTAAACCTAAGGTCTCTACAAAA
>CM024247.1:23664018-23769505 GCA_013421045.1 Propylea japonica | reverse complement strand
TCCATTCTGAATCAGTTGTTCTCTGATAAACGGTTTGCAACCGCTCGCCTCTTTCACCCCATGAGCAAACTCATGGGGTGCAAATTAGCATCAGACAATAAGAAATCGCCTCAGAGAATATGATTTAAGGCCTCGTGTCGCGGCAAGAGGCCCAGCTCTTACCCCAGCCCATCGGAGGGCGCGTTTGGATTTTGCGAGAGAGCATATCCATTGGAAGAGGCTGATTCTTGAAGAGGATGTAGTGCCATTTGCCGCATACATTGGTGAAAATTTCATTTTTATGGACGATAATGCCAGACCCCATCGTGCGCGCATCGTTCAGTAGTACATTGAAGAGTTAAAGTCTCTCGAATGGAATGGCTAGCAAAATGTCCATCTCAATCCGATTGAGCAGGTTTGGGACAACCTCAATAGAAGGCTGAGGAGTTCAGAAAATCATCCAGCTACTCTTAATGACTTAGGAATCCAACTCAGAGAAATCTGGGAAGGATTAGATCAGAACATTTTAAATCACTCATTTCGAGTATGAACCGTCGTTGCCAAGCTGTAATTAACGCAAGGGGTGGAAATACCATTTATTAAATCACTTATCAGCATTCCAGTATTTGAAAATTGTTTATTTCTCTTCATTCACATAAGATTCGGTGAAATCCTGAAATTTTCTCCCATTTATTGTGTCTTGTTTCGTTCAAACCTTTCCGAGAGAACATGAAAAATAAGTTATAAAGTCATGTAGAGTTACTTTCATTAAAATTAGATTTTCAGAATGTGCGTTAATTTTTTTGCGCAGTGTTCTTGGTATCAATCTCAATTCCCATATAAAATTCTGATGTAATAGTCTTATTGCTCCACCAAAGAACGAGCGGTTAAAAGCTTCTGCACAGGTTTTTCTTAAATTTTTATTCAGTGTATTCAGTGGTTTGTAATAATTCTGGATGAAAATTCCAAACTTGCATATAATATATTAATAAAACTCCATAATGTATTTTGATTATCGAACAATAAAGCATCTGAATTTCCCAGTACCAGCTGAGACAAATTTAAAAGGGGCACCATACGAGAGAAGAAGATGAAAATCCAAGAAAATAAACTGTCTCCACGCAAAGGTGTTGTGAAAATGTATCAGTTTGAACAAGAAGCTTATGTATTCAGTTTGAAGATCCTCTCTTCAAAGAAATCCGATTATTTTATAGTTTATTTTATTATGACACTAGTAGCAGAGGGTGGCTGAGCGTTTATAGATTGGAAATTCACATCGGATACATACGATATTTATTGCATTAATGTAGTGTTTTCTCTCTCTTATCCTTAGGAGAAACCTGCAGTACTCGCATCGATTATTGTATTCGTCAGGCTGTCCCCAATACTCGATTCAACTACTGTCGGTTGCCTTCCATGTTCCTTGATTTAAACCGTTTCTAACGATAAGATAGAGAGACAACGCTACATTTTGCAATCGGTCATTTATTCAGTGAGTTAGGTAGCACGTAATATCTCGAATATTCCACCGTACAACTGGAGTGTAAAACTCTGTCACGATCACTCCCAAGGTTGGACACAAGCGAAACAAATATAGAATTGACACAGGCAGTATCAACAACTGCGATGCTTTACGTGGAACCATTTGAACTGGTTTCATGGAAGGTTATTGACGTTAACTGTGAGGATAATAACTTGGCAGAACAGAATGCTGCAGTACACCACTTTTCACAAACGGATTCGAAAAAGAACACTTGTAAACCTCAAACGAGAACTCGGTCGCGTACAAATACTCCGAACCACCGAGCGGTGTGCAGCATTCAGAAATGATCAAACTTGCTAATAAGCCTTCTGAGATCGGAGGTATCGAGAAATCCAGATACACCACGTTCATAAGAGAGTGAGAACTGAGGTACCAGGATCGAAACCATGAAAGAAATTTGCAATGGCCATCAACGAATTTATCATACGAGATCAGTGAACTCTTTCTGCAATTTTCGAAAAAATAGAGGTCATGTTCATTCGGCGATATATGGAATCTAAGAGCCTGTTTCCTTGGCGAAAACAGATGTTACTTGGCAGATAATTTTTATTTAAGCAACTACAAATGGTGGACCAGATGAGCCTTGAATAAATTTTATCAGTGGAGCTGATGAGGACCCATCGCAGGCTTTGAGTACTTCCGTAGATTCAATCAGGACCTGGAGCCACTGGCGCAGCCAGGGGGGGCTTTGGGGCTGCAGCCCCCCCAAAGATTATTTCTTCGTTATTTCTTTCTTCTTCATTTTTTGCAACTTTCATTATTTGTTGTATCATCAAAATTTTTCAGTTCAGCCCCCCCCAAAACAAAATCCTGGCTGCGCCACTGCTGGAGCCCATGATAGATCAAGACCACTGAGTAACTCCCTAATCTCCATCTCATCTGTTTCAACCAACTGAATAGATTTGCCATACCAAGGTATGGTATTGTCTTTTTCAATGAGGTTTTAAAGGTTTTCCACATCGTATCTATCTCTCAGAAGCCAAGCAATTCGTTGCAGTCAATGCAAGGTAACTGATTCTCATAGTCGACTATATCACCGTGTTCCTAATGATCTAATCTCAGGAGAAGGAGAAAATTATGAGATTGCTATTACTCTTGGATAGGGTATAGCGATTTGCCGAGAAAATAACGACGTCTGTCACGTCTACCATGATAATAAAATATTAGTTACTATTTTGTAAGAATTATACTTATTGCAACATATTAAGAACATTGAACATACGATCCAGAAGCATAAGTGTAAGGCTAATTACATTACAATGCTCGACATCATGTGTTTACATCAAACTCAATAAAATACGATATAGTTTGGGGAGACTGTATGCCCCAATCCCTGCTGTCTGGACCCAGCCGTTAGTGATTATTACTTATTTCCATTACTGAATGGCTTAGGTTTCTGTACGGATGATGAAAACATGAAAAAGTATTCTCGATTTCTCAAAGGGTTGACAGCAAAATTCTATAACATGTAGATAGAAAAGTTGACGTATCGTCTGCAAGAATGTCTGAGCAGAAACAGAGATTATTCGTTAATTCTAAGCTCAAAAATAAACTATGATAATGAGATTAACAATGAAGCTGCGTATTTTCAAAAATCATGGGAACTTCATGCTCATTACAATTTCATATGGACTTGGCTTGAATGTAAACAAATATTCAATCGAGACGTATATTCCTGGAATATCGTTGAATTCGACATAAAATGGTAAAACTCTACCTAGCAACAGCCCCAGGTTCAATTAGTACTTGAGCGACTAATCATCAGGCAGTGCATTGGTGGAGGTTGAGTCATCAACACATTTCTTCAGCAGAGAGAACTCAGAGCAATCAAAAGGAACGGTATCACTAACTCAGAGTTGTGAGTTTTAGTGATCAATGCTTGTCGAAACGTTGGATAGAACAATACAAGGAATGGAAAACAATCTTTCAACCAGGTGTAAATTAAATAGCTTTTTTGAGTGGAAAAGTTTTTACTTTTAATTACCAACTTCATATTTTGCCAACAGCAATATAGAATCAAGTGTATTTTCATGATCCTACGACGTGGACAAATCTTCTATTTTACAATGTCCTTCAATGCGAATCGAAATAGTCGAGATTCATGGTCCTTTCAGCCGGGTAGCAGGTCATTTACCAACGACCATTATATGATGCCCAATGAGAGAACAACGAATGTTCAAAACGTTGTTACCGATAAGATAATTTGTCGAAAATAATCTACATTCGCCGGATGATATTCAAGAGGAACTTGGATGAAAACATACAGCATATCACGAAAATTTCGAACACCCTCAAAATGACTATATTTTAGTTTAGTTTAAAAGAAGTTACAGTCCACTGCGACCTCAGGTTATTGTGCCCCCTTACAGTGCTTTTCTGGTTACACCCTTCACAGCTCGCCTTCCAGTTCCAGAGATCTAATGAAATCTAATATCTGTGAAGGCTTCAACGAGGCTAGTCCTCACTCTTACAAGTTTTCCACCCCAGGCATTCTATCCTAAGACTCACAATGCCAAAGCATTCCGTGATTAGGTGAATGGGGGTTTCTTCCTCCCCTCCCCACAGAACCTGCACTCGTCTGTATCCGATAATCCCATCCTCAACAGGTGCTTCCCGTGCGACAGTGTCCTGTGAGAAAGCCAGTGAGGAGGGGTAATTGCTTTTTACCAAGATCCAGATATCTTTTGAATCCTACTGTCTCAAAGTTCAGAAGGAACTTCGTGGAATGATCTATCTCAGGGAGATTCCGCCAGAGTTTCCCCCCTCGGCTTTCTCCTTTTCCAGAAACTCCTTCTTATAGGTAAAAATGACTATAGTTTACTGGACTCGAATCAGTGAATGGAGACACCAAATTATTTCTACAGTAGAAAAAACGGCAGAGCCGGAACTAGGATTCTAGCGCCTGTGGCAAACTCTCAAATGCGCCCTTGAAGAAATTAATTTTCAATAAATACATGTTTTTCATAATTGACATTTATTGATTATGTTTTGAAGAACTTTTTCATTCACTAATGTAATCCCGTCGAATTGTGCTTTTAGATGGAAAGTTTCGAGATAGTTTTGATTTCTTTCACTTTTTATATTTTTGGGGTGCTGAATCTGAATTTGAGGTTTGCTAACAAAATGTCTTGACGGAACATAAAAAATACAAAAAAGAGAATAAAAATCCCATTCTTGGTCAGTTTTTTTGCTCATTACTTGGAACTATCAACTTTTCATGAAAAACCTTGCCATACAGAATGAAAGTACATAGAATTTCCTACAAATTGTACTACCACAGCTTGTTCTGCGACAACCCGTTAGGGCTCAAATTATAGTTGAAAAATGAGATATTTTCTATGACTCAATAAATTAATAAAAATTAATTCTATTGTTCTGATGATGCGATCCTCTTGAAATTTTGCATTAAGATTCAGTATATCAGTCTCGATTCACAAAAAAAAATTAAAAAAAAATCACTCGAATCGGATATCTTGTTATGGAAATGTAAAGATTCTTCTTTTCAATATTCCAATTAAATTTTCTATAGTTCTGTTCACACTATGGTCACACAATTTTGCATAAGGCTTATTAAAAAATCTTGCATTTGGCCACAACATTTCATTTCGACTGGTTTCTTTTGTCTGCGATATTGAGGAACTATTCAATTCAATTGAAATATTGAAAAGAAGAATCTTTATATTTCCATAACAAGATATCAGATTTGAGTGAAATTTTTTTGTGAATCGAGACTGATATACTGAATGTTCATGCAAAATTTCAAGAGGATCGTGTCATCGGAACCATAGAATTCAAATTTTTTTCATTTATTGAGTGATAGAAAACATCTCATTTTAAACCTTAATTTAAGCCAGAACAGGTTGTCGCAGAATAAGCTGTGGTAGTACAATTCGTAGTAAATTTTATGTACTTTCATTCTGTATGGAAAGGTTTCTCACGAAAAGTTGATAGTTTCCAAGTTATGAGCAAAAACTGACCAAGCTTTTTAACCTTTTTTTGAATTTTTTTCTACATTCCGTCACGAAATTTTGTTAGCAAACCTTATATTCGGATTCAGCACCCCAAAAACATAAGAAATGGAAGATATCCAAACTACTTCTAAACTTTTCCGCTAGGGGCTCTTCCAAGCAAAAATATACTGTACTATCTCCATATTTCTTAAAAGGTAATGAACAAAAATTCAATCAACAAAAGGAATATAAAACGATAAAAAAATCTTTATTTCACATTTTGCGCCCCTAGGTCGTTTGCGCCCCGTGGCAAATGCCTCCTTCGCCACGCCCACGGTCCGGCTCTGAAAAACGGCTAACAAATGTCTTCAAAGAGTTGACAAGTGATTCTGCCTAAAATTCCAAAGTAACAGTATCTCTTTTTTCCATGCTCAAAGAAACAATTTTGCTCACAATATTCACAAGTCGTCGTCATCAAATTCTCGCATTCTACCGAATCTGTTTCTTCTCGTATTCCAACTCAGGAGATTCTTATGATGCATTGGCATATGAGGGTCAAATTATTCTCACTGATACGAGGTCGATGTACTCGTTGTTTGGGTATGGTAATCTCCAAGATTAGGAATCGATTAAGCTGGGAGAATTGCGTAATTGGAATCCCTATGCAATCATTTCCATCGTTCTTGGAGGGATTAATCACAATGATCTGTTATTATGTGATGATATGTCTGTAGTGGACGAAGTTGTACTTATGAAGGGTGCTTAAAATTGCTTGTTTTTTCAAATGAATTAAATAGGTGACGCACTACATTCGTCTGGGTATTTTGACATTCAAGAAGTGTGATGAATGACTTTTATAAAAAAGGTTTCGTACACGATACAACAACGTTTTTCCTGGAGTCTGTGCAACGATGGGTCACTTGTCAGCCTTATTCTTGCTTTCGTCCATCCTATGAAGATCATCTCAAGATATTGACCTTCCATTGATTGTCGAGATTTCTTCTAAAAATGTGCTTTTTCTATATCAAATGTTCATTTCGATTTAGTTATATTATTTTTTTTGGGGTTTATAGATGAATCTCAACCTTCATTCAGTTTTAAATTAATAAATAAATACTCCAAAGCTTCATATAAAGCCGCGTACACATCTGAGCAAAACAGCCGTATGAGCACATCGCACCGAATGAGCATTCAGATATGGACGGACAAAACACACCGCACCGAACGCGCTCATGTTGCGCGGAGCCGATCCGCAATTTGTCAGTCTATCAAAGAAAATTCGTGCTCAGTGTGGACGGGTTTAGTTGATATCTTTGCCTCGAACTGAACGCATACATTTGAATATGATTTCTCGCAAGAAACGTGTTTGAATTTAATGAAGGAGGTAAAAATCTGTTTTCTGAAATAATTCTTGTTAAATTTTTGAATCCCCTGCTGGTGCCTTCACTCTTAATGTCGCGCAAAGAAAAGTGCTGTTGAGGCTAAGGTCTTGACTGCTTGTAGATATAATTGTGAAGACCCGCTCTTACGCCGTCGTCTCTTCTCCTGCTCTAGCAGTTTTCCTTTCGTTCATGTTCGTAAGCACTGAACTGACACATCCGTTGGAGCGACTTCGAACACATGCTCATGCTGTTCGTACGTCGGAAAGAAAATTGTCCGCATATACGCTCCTTCGGTGTGGCGTGCTTATTCATTTTGCTCAATTGATACGCGCCTTAAAGACCTACTGTTCGTAGGTTAGCGTATTTACGGATGTACAGCTGTACATAATTGTTTTGACTATTCATCAGTGATATGATAAAATTCGAAGTATATCATGTTATATTCTTGAAATCACCAACCATTTCTATTGAAAATAGCATAGCACAGATTTGGATAACAATATTTTTTATTTTACGAATCGAAACGAAAATTGTGATAAGTTCGGCAAAAAGTACTGAGAAACTTGCCCTGTCACAATACTGCCAGATCATAGTTATTGCCAATAACCCTGTAGCATGTAGTAGTTTTTTCATGGTCCTTCGAGCCGGTTAGTCGATATTTTTCACGACATTTAAGGAATCTTCTGTGAATTGACTAATTGAAAAAAAATCTGTGAAAATACGAGCTCGAAAAACCGTGATCATAAGGTAAGCCTCTCCCTAAAGCAGTGTGAGTTTGTGCTGGCCAGCTATTTATTGACTCTTTCTCCGCCACGCTAACGCGCTATACTTTATCTGTAATATTATGACATAGTGTACAGCCAATCATCTGATTGCATTCTATTTCCGCATTTATATCTGCAGGTCTAGAAACCTATTCTAGCTCTGTGACAAACTCCTTCCAAGTGGACGTTCCTATTGACAGTCTTGTCCAACACTCTCAGATATTTTTTTTGCCGGGAAGCGAACGGTTTGAGCATATCCAAAATCTTTTTTTGGTGCATGGTAATATAACTTCTCTTTTTGGTTTAAGGACATTTCCTCTTGTAGGACGGTTGTATAGCATACAGTCCTTCCTAAACATTGCATTTTTTAATTTCTGTTTCATTAGTAATTATCACTCATTACAGATCAGTAACGAAATTTTCCGTCAACTGTCTGTTACAGATTATATCGCTGAATTTTGGACATAATCATTCCCTTCAATTAGAAAATCGCTGTTTTCAAATTGGAAGAACCCACTGAACAACTTGAAAAGAGTGGTGTCTACAAGCTGTTTTGTGAGTCTAGCTTTTTACATAGGTCAGATCGGCCGTTCTCTGGGTGTAAGTATTGACGAGCATGGAGTGTCCATCCTCAAAGATAAATCTACAGTCCCCAACAAGTTTTTCAAATAATAATAAATTTGTAATACTTGCTATCATTTTATTGATACAAATAGCACATAATTCTATTTACTGGAGAGAAGGGCAATCGATTAATCTGTTGGGAATTTTAGAGATTTCATACGCACATAGGGAAAATTGAATCCTAAATGATCAATTAGATTTACGTTTTTTACCTGGGTTAACTTATGTAATGTATAATGTAGATTCTCTTTATGTATTTCCTTTTTGTCTATTCAGTTTTGAAAATGGGATGGAACCCGAAACATGTTTAAGTGTTTCAAATACATTTATGTGAACTTAGTGAAGTGCTTTTTCCGTTTTGTCGATTGAAAATATTTCTCCAAGTGTTTAGAGAATAATCTATTTCAATATACTTATACTAGGTTTTTTCACTATTTTTCTGTTTTTTTAGATGCATATTTATGGTTTGTAGGCAAATCCGATGAAACCAAGAAGAAAAATTGTTTCACTGAAGAAGGAGCTTTTGAATATAAATATTTCAACTCATTCCCTAGATTAATTCAATTCTTTAAGCAGTAGTCATATTGTTTCCACTTGGGTTTTCATTTTGTACTCTTGTATCATACATAGAATGTTGGTGTGTAGCTTACTTTTTCTCTGCTAGTACTGTGATACACACATTCTATATTGTCTGATATAAAAGAATATCAAGCATTATCTCGAACGTTTATGTTTTTCGTTTAACTCAATTGCGCAACGATTAATATAAACTTAGCACCATATAATATCTACCTATCTCACAGGCAAAATAAAAACACGGCCGTTTCATTAATTTGTTTAAGTATTTTCATTTCGATCCGAACAATCGCATATATCACTTTGTCATGCTCGCTTCCAGCAAATGTTTTATATTTCTTCTGACACTTGGAATATTTATGTTCTTTTTTTACAAAGGCAACTAATTGATTTTTTCGGATCCTGGCGCAAGAACTGGATACTGCGGAATATATAATTTATGTTCCGCTGCAACAACACCGGTTCAAAATGTTTTTTCCCTGTCCTGCCTCTTTAGTATGAAAATTTACTTGGCGGCTCTTCAATTTTTATTCGACTTTGCAAAGCAATTCGCAGGCGTTGTCCTCTTGTTGTCTTATTATTTCCCTCTTCTGTGATAATACTCAGATTTGGAACGAAATGTGTTTGCACTGAAAATTTAAGTGTGGACAAATTGTTCTAGACGTGACCTGTTTCCGCTTCTTGTTGACATAAATCGTCTGAAGTTTTTCGGATGTACAATTATGGCTCTTTTCTGTCGATCTTTTGATCAGTCCCTACATTGTCGGTCTGTGTAATTTCTGTTTGTTTTATGCGAATTTCACGCGAGAAATAACTCAAGGAAGAGATTCAAGCTTTTAGACTGCGCCATATATTTGTTGAGAATATGCCGTGTTATTGACTTTATACACCATACATGTAAATTCTGATGCATTTTTATATTTATGCGCGCCTGTTCTTAGGATGACAGAGTATTATTTTTCAGTACATATGTTTGTAAATTTCAAATTTGTGTGGGCTATGGTTTTGTTTCAAATCGAATGAACAATGTTTCAATTATAATGATGTGGAATTACATTCTAGAAATACTTATTAACCAATTAATCTCACTTGATTGAAATTTCATAAAAAGCTGTTCAAAAGCGATAAAACGATTTAGACTCTTTGAAGATTTTTCGAATGAAAATTTCAGAACTTTAACAATCCAACGAAATCAGTTTAAGATTATCAATTTCTCAATAAGTGGGTGTGTAAAGAATATATCAACCCACTCTCTGATGAGCCTAATCGGTCAAATTGTTTTCGATCATTCGATGGGGTGAAAATTTCATATTTTCTGCAACGACTGCTAATTTCCGTAAGTCCTTATATAATAGTAAAAAATAATCAACTCTCTCGCTGACTCCCTCGCTGGCTAATTATTCGGTTTTTACATTTAAAATTGAAGAAAAGCCCTGAGTAGCAGCTTCTTAACGCTCGTTCATTGATGGAGCATTAAGACTATCAACTCAAAAGTTTTTATATGGGATATAGCTTGATACCAAATATATGAATCTCAGCACAATCGAAATAATATTCTGGAAATTATTTAAAAAATTAAAAAAAAGAAAAAAAAATTAAAAAAAAAATTTTATAATCTGATGATGCGATGAACATTCAGTATATCAGTCTTGATTCACATAAAAAATTCACTCGAATCGGATATCCTGTTTCAGAATATAGAGATTTTCTTTTCAATATTCCATTGTATTTTTTATGGTTCTGTTGATACTTTAAACACAAAATTTTGCATGAACGTTCAATACCTATATCAATCTTCATTCACAAAATAAATTTCACTCGAATGGATATCTTCTAATGGAAATATAAAGTTTCTTTTTTTCAATATTCAAATTGAATTTTCTATGGTTCTGTGTACACTATGACCACAAAATTTTGCATGAGGCTTACTATGAGTATCTTGCATATGGCCGCAACATTTATTCTGTTTGGTTGTGTTTTTATCTGAGATATGAGCAACAAAAATTTTGAATGGCCATATTTTATGGAACACCTGTATGATTTTGCTGGTTAACTACCTCAACTGAGGCATTTGGAAACCGAACTCACTCTGAAAATCTCAAATCTCTAGGACAATTCCTTCGAAAGTTATCGTGCTAACGGACAGCCCCACGGACAGAATTGAATTTGACCACGAATTCATCATCATGGATTCGAACCCTATCGTTTGAGACCATTTTCGGCTAAATATTCGAAAATTACATATATTTAGGCAAAACGATATAGCACTCGTTTAAGTACAACGAGCGCTCCAAATATGATAGATTTAGACGATTTAGTAGATAAAATAGGTGGAAAATATTTTTCTTACAGTTTGTATAGTAATTTGCATCTAGTTCGTGAGATAATATATCGAAATAGAAAAATTGAATTCTTGATTGAGTAGAATTAGACAATGGTCTAGTGCTTTCTACAGCATTTCTGAGATGACGGACAGAATAATTTTTTTAAACTCTAATGAAATCTGAATCCTTCAATCCTATCTGGACCTAGTATTCAGTTGATGAAAATGATGTGAGAAGTGCTAATTATATTTGAGGAAGTTCGGTTCCAATCCGGAGTAACTGGGTTTAGAATTTTTTTTAAAATGATTCATTGAATAAAATATACAAGTACAAAAAAATTACATCACAATCCCCTAACTAAACAGTACCCTAAACTGGTATCGAGGATAGTAGATACAGAATTCCGATGAAATTAACCACGCCTTTGTTAGCAAATAAAATCTTATTTCGTACATACACACCTGATGTTCGAGGAATCGCAGTTCCACATCAAGACAAATTTCAATAATGCCAACTTAACATCTATTGAAAAAGCGGACAAAATCACATTACACCAACTCTAAGTATTCTCTTATTTGATCAGAAAATTTACCAAATTGAACTGACAGATTTTATGGAAGTACGTAATTGATTAAATATTGTTGAAGCTTGTGCTATTGGGTTATCAGCCCTTTTTGACTTTTGTCTGATATAAGTTTGATGTGTTTTCTTGTTTCATAACTGTGAATATCTTTGTAAATGTATACTCTGTATTACATTTTGTATTTTATTTATGATTTTAAAATTAATTTACATTGTTATAATTCTAATATTTTCTACAAATTTGGTATTTGCAAATCAGAGTAAAGTTGTGTAGTATTTGTTAATCGATCATAATCAAACAACACTTTAATAAATTTATTTTGTAACGTTTGTATTTTTTTGAAGTATGTTTTTCCACAGGTTCCCCAAATCGGTATTAAGTATCTTATAGTGACATAAAAAACGCATTGTAGATCTGATATTTACTTTTTTTTTGATGAATAAGATCGAACCTTATATAAAGCCGAAACCATCGGTATTATTTTCTCGATTATGGAGTCAACGTGGCTCTTCCAGCTCGAATTGTATCCAACATCAGACTCGCCTCACAAACTTCTTGAAGTTCAATATTATTTATGCTTAACTTTAGACTCGTAACTTTTTTGTTCTTTTGCTTGAATACCATATACTTAGTTTTATTTATATTAATTTTCATTTATTGTTCCAAAGCCAATGTAAATACCGTTATATTTGAGATCATTTATAATACTCGTACATAAGGCTCGTTCTTCCACTCATTCACTGAAAAAAATCTCGTGGTGGCTCGTTTTATAAATATATTGTATATATATGCTCGTTTTATAATATTAATGTATATCAATGACTCTAGAAGAAAGACTTGGGATTGTGTATGACTCACAATAATTTTTCCTCATTTTCTTGAGATTCCAAGTTGATGGGAACATTAGGGTTATAACAAATATAATCAATCATTGTACTTTTGCAGGGATTGAAGAGTGAAAGAAACCAAGAGACTTTTCAATCAAATCCACAAAAATGATACATATATTATATCAGACTCCTATGTGAACCGAATGATATGTCTATTATTTTTCAGATCGCGACATATCAAGCAAGCTGGCGCTTCCGATAGGCAACGCTTCCCCCCCTGTGCTTTGGGGACCCGTCGGAAAACAGGTGAGTTTTTCATAGTCCTACAATGTTTCATTGATCTATAACTCTCATTAGAGTACTGTTAAAGTCAAATAGTCATTTTTTTTTTGTTTGAAATGAGCACCTCCTCGTCAGAGTTCTCGTAAATTGTAGATTCATTGCTGCTAATAAGATTATTATTTCATACCATTGAATATCCTACGACTGTAATCCCTAGATATTTTTTCAGTACCCTCCCACTTCCCGGACGCCTTTTGGCATTCGAAAGTCATAAGTCAGTTTTCATGTATGTAAAGAAAAGTACGCGCTTGCTCTTTTTTTCAATATTTTATTGAGTTACCTGGATGTCCGACAGACAGTTATAAATTGTCAAAGACAGATTTTATTTAAGTGGTGCTTGTTGAAAACTCGAATTAGAGGCTTTAAATGTTGTTTCCCTCTACATTTAGGTTTTAGGTACGTTGTATTATATGTTTGGATATTGTTATATATCCCTTTACATTTAAGAGAAACGCATCTAAGTCTCAATCATTCATACTTGAGCGAGAAAACTTATTATATGTATAGGGCGCCTCTCCACAACTGATGTCGAGGAATCTGAAAACATTTAAAATATTGCTATCCTTTCGTGGAATTTGCGTATACCAATCCTTTAAAAATCACAAGATCAGGAAAACTTCAATTTAGGGTAAGAAATAATATAAAATGGCTATATTCAAGGATGCCATATTCTAGTCTAATTATAAATATGTATTACGGTCGCGCGTCGGCATGTTTGCCAATCCAACCCCCATTTTCACATGTTTTGCGCTAGTATGAAGTGTGGCTCTTGGATACAATTTTATAACGATCGGCTTTTTTATATTTTCAGAAGTTATATCTGATATCCCAGAAATTGTTTTTAGTTTCATTTCACTCAATCTGAATTTGGAATCCCAAGAATTTCCACATTGCTGTTCCGGCTGAAGAAGTATACACCTGTTTCAAACTACGTTGAGGTTGAGGCCTTAGCTCAGAGTAAAAGTAGAACTTTACTCCTTACCCTGAGGTGGTTAATGAATTCGAGTTTTAGGCCATTAATCTATATATTATACCTATATATTTTGAATTCCATCTGAAGAAATTAAATATCAATCAACATATCACATCCTGGAATGGCAGAATTGGCTTAACGATTTGTGGATCCCTGTTCCATTTTATCGTTTTCATTTTTGGATAGACCAACTTTATTAAACAGAAAAATGAAATTATGGGTTGATCGAGCATTCAATCATTCATGCAATCAGAAATTCTTTTTCGTTCACCAAAAAAGTCCGCCGAAAAATTAAAAAAAACACACACTTCGCTACGATCTCTCCAACTTTCGCAAAACTCAAGGCTTGAAAATATTATTATATGCGGAATATGCCACCAAAAAACTGCTGCCCCCTGAAAAGCCAATACAAGCGACATAACAAGGTTTTTCATCAAAAAAACTGTGTACTACCGAAGGGACCACAACTGTCAGTCCTACTACTCCTACTAATTCTGATATTTCTTCTGCTGCATGTTCTACGGAGGTAAAGAAAAAAATATAGAACTTGAATCTGGTTCAAATACACTAGAACATTAATCAATCGAATTTCCGATAACTCGCATCAAATTTGTTAGCAACAGAATCAATTTGGATTGTGAGAAAAAAATATCCCCTCCCCCCCAGAAATTCACTCCAGGACCTCCCATGCGTAGACACAAGTCATTATAAATGTTGTAATAGCTTTTCTGTATGAATTCATAAATATTTCTCAGATTTCTCTAGTGACAATTCTTTTTCGATGCCTCGTTGTTGACCTCAATGAAGAAGATGTAAGAGAACAGACCCAATATTGTTAGATCCGCATCCCTGAACCTAAACGAGCTATTCATCTTCATCATCATCTCATCTAATCTCACTAAGATTTACTTCGTCCAATGGTACTGTCAGTAATGGCAAACATTTCACTATACGTTCAATGAACCACAACTATTATTGCGATCGGTTTTGGATTATTTTTATATTATTGCCGAAATTCATCATTATTTCTCCAGAATTAAACGTGAATTCCGTCACTGAACCTATATTCACATCTAAAGTTTAATAGTTGAATTTGAGCCGAAAATGGTCTAATGACCATTCGTCGTCAATTCAATTCTGTCAGTAGGGTCGTCTGGCCGTCCGTCCGTCCGTTAGCACCATAACTTTCGAAGGGATTGTCCTAGAGAGTTGAAATTTTTCAGGATGAGTTCGGGTGTCAATTCTCGGGATCACTCGTCGACGAACGATACGTTCGGAACATTTTGAGAGTAGATTTCTCAAATTGTAATGATTTTATCCGTCAAAATGAATGCACACTTTCGACCGAACGATTAGTTGACGATATGCTCAGAATTAACTTGTTTCGAACTATTTCTTCGATTTTATTCACTCACGAACGTATACGTTCGTGAGCGAGTGATCCCACCAAATCGCTCGGTTGAGTTCGTTAACCAACCAAATCGTATAGAGTATTCCAATAAATATGGTCATTCAAAATTTGTTCCTCAATATCTCAGAAAATACGAAACCAATCGGAATGAATTGTTACGGCCAAATGTAAGAATTTTTATATTTCCATAACAGAATATCCGATTAGAGTGAAATTTATTTTGAGAAAGAAAACTACTATACTGAATGTTCATGCAAAACTTCAAGGGGATCGCATCATCAGAACCATAGAATTTAATTTTTGTAATTATTTATTTTTTACATATTTCATTTTTTGAATAATTTTCTGAATATAATTCCTATTGTGCTGAAATTCTGCATTTATATATTTGGTATCAATCTAAAATCCCATAATTTTGAGGTAATAGTCTTATTGCTCCACCAAACGAGCGGTCAAAAGCTCCTGCTCAGGGCTTCTCTTGAATTTTGTTGAAAAAAAACTTGTATTTATAAAAAAATATTCATAAAATTTCAAATTTTGTTAGGTACCAGGCAGCTGCATGTATTAAACTTTATCTATGAGTTTCTGTTACTTCGGCTTGTGGAAATAGTCAAGTTATATATATTTTCCGTAATCCTTGCATCATTTCCTTCAAAATAAAAGTCATTGGCCACGCTTGGGAATATCAAGATGACGTCTATTTTTCACAAATCCCTTTCCACTTCTTTCCTTCACCTTCAAATTGTCAAATTAGTGGAATATACACGTTTCATCATGTAACTAACACACCCTATATTATTTTGACACGTTCGAGAATTTCAGATGATGGATTTTTTCTACAAATCTGATCTCTATCTTTGACGGGCGGCCATATATACAGGGTGTCCAGGCGATTGACGTCAATGAATTTTTTTTAGATTCCTCAGACATGTGACTGTTCAAAAATTCCCCATGTATATTATACGGTTTTCTGTAGTTCTCGAGTTATGATTTTTAGAGTGTTTTTTAATGTATTTTGCCCGTTAGGTTTGAAAATTCATATCTTTCTATGTAGTGAGTATTTTGCAGTTTATGTATATTGTTTTAACACTGTCGTCCTAGATATTGCTTCAATAAAAAAATATTCAGCTTCCTAAAATTATCGCAAGCTACCAAAAAAAGGGTTGAGCCACAAAAGACATAGGAAAAAAGAAGCACTTGATCGGACTTTTTTTTGTAATCTGCCATGGAAGGCGGATATGCTAAACATTATGGAAACCCGATAAAAGTTGTTTCTCTTCTTTTTGTCATTTTTATGATGGATTAAACAGAAAAATGGGATTCTGAATTGATTTCTGTTGAAATTTCTATGAAACAACTGTATAGCTCGTGTAGTTTATACAATAATTTTGATTTCCCCACTGAAGGTACATAATACTGAAAATTACTATTCACTTCAATAAATATTGTTAATCTGTGCCTCCAATAGGAATATATTTGCGACAACATTCTAAAAAGTGACATGTGAATTGTCTGGAGCTACTCCGATATTCTCGATTTATTTTTCTTTCCGCTTCAGAAAATTTTTGACTCAATTCGTTGTTGATTCCCTTCGCGTACACCAGCTCTTTGTAAAATCTCCAAATAAAAAAAATAATTCCAGAAAGATGGATGGGCGTGCAAGGCTGATCGAATGGACTGCTCGTTCGCCAGACCTCAATTCCATAGATCTTTTATTTGGGTATTTTACTAGAGCGAGTCGAAAACGTTCAGAAGCGGAAAGAAAAATAAATCAAGAATATTCGAGTAGAATATTAAATTAGAAGCACACATTTTGAAAATTTATTGGAGTGAATAGTGATTTTTGGTATTATGGCCTTTTTTCTATCCCAAAACGTTAATTCACAACTAGCAATTCTGAAGAATGTTAACATTTTCATCAGTGGTCAGTGGTGAGACTAAAATCATTGTATAAATTACACAAGCTACTGTTGTTTCACAGGAATTTCAATTACAATCAATTTAAAATCCCATTTTTAAGTTTAATTCAACATAAAATGCTAGTTAGGATTCTGCAATGTTTTTTAAATTACATACGAATTACATCCTTAAATGCATTCAGTTTACAAGCAACATGGACGACAGGTTAAAAAAATAAAATCTGCAAAATACTCACTGCATAGGAAGATATGAATGTTTCAAACGCACTGGCAAAATACATTAAAAAAACACTCAAAAATCATAGCTCGGGAACTACAAAAAATCGAATAATATAAATGGGGTATTTTTGGATAGCCACAGGTCTGAGGAATCTCAAAAAAATTATTAACGTCAATCGGCTGACACCCTGTATAATGCTCATATTCGGTGTACTCAACCAGGTACAAGGTATCCCCCAGTATATTTATCTGCCGAAATTCCCGCTTGGCTTCCCTTCTATAATTTTTAGTAATATTAAACGCTGTGAATGAAATTTTATTGACAGTTTTTTCATTAGAACTAATCGGCACAGTTCCAGATATCCTCTGTTATGTAATAGTTTCTAATCTTCTGAGATGGAATTCCCTGGAACTATGATTCATATTAACGTAAGCAACAGCTATCAACCAAATCATCATGATGAAATCATTTCATTAGTTCTCCGAAAAGGTGAACTGAGTAATTGTCTCAGATACGTGTCCGGAATAACTGTTCAACAAAACGCTACTTTGAATTTCAATTAATCACGGTATCTCTATTTGCTCCAATTACAAACATTTGAACTCATCTATACCACGAAAGAAAGCTATTTTTTCGCGCCCAGAAGAACAAGAAAATTCATTTCATTTAACTTCATTTACATCATGACAGTTTTCTAATATCAAGTGATGTACGATCCACGAACAAAAAATCCATTGTTTAATATCACTGTGTATTTACATAAACCCTGTACATTTTAAATCTGTACAGAACACCTGGTTAGAAAAATTTCGAATGAATTACTGTTTGTTCAGCATAATATACAGGGTTTCTATAAATGATTATAAGGGCAGTTGGCGTTGGACTATTTTAATATTTATATTCTGGTGTGAAACATTATTCAAACAACCGATACTGCGATTTTAGGTTTGTCATTCCGAAAGAAATTAAAAAATGTGACTGGAATTATAAATTGGTAGACTTTGCATAAAAAACCATAAGATAAAATATTTCCAAAGCAACCTACGATGTTACAATCATTTATAAAGACCTCGTATTTCTAAATTCCTCAAATCTCTGTGTTATCCAATGCAGTTATTTAATCTTTATGTGCTTATAAAGGCCGCAGGGTGCATATGAATTGTTGAGAAAAATTTTTGAGGTTGATTCTTTTCAAAAAATCTTTTTCATTACATTTTATGCACCCCAGCTTGGTTACAACCCCTTGAAAATGGCGCCTGGAGTGCAGTTTTCGATCTTTTCTATTGAAAAGCAAAGATTTTTCATTAATGAAATCGAGCAAATATTTTATGTGGACGAAAAAGTATTAAAAAAAATTGGTGGTGTTCTTCTATGATTGCAAAGGGTAGCAAAAGTCACCCGTAAACCTTGTTCCACAAAAAGTCGATTGATTGATTATTCAACTTGACAAAAAGTGTTTTGCAGAGATGCCTTGCTTCTGAACGATTTTTGAACTGAAAATTTTGTAACACATTCGTTTAATATACAGCTTTGTAAATTCACTTCAGAAAGATACGATATACAATGCATCAGCCAGACAATTTTGCAGGCAAGTTGAGCAGATGTATATTCGAAAGTTTCACGTGCTGTAGCTGACTGAATACAGTTTTCTTATTGCAATAATGTAGATTTATCTATCTCTTATCGAAAGAGGCTTAGTTCAGGCAGTGATAGGCAAACGCATGTACTCATATCGAGTATCACAACCACAATCAGCCTGTTCAGCCTGACACATTGAATAATTCGATGCGCGTACTGCAGGTTCCCTACCATATTGCCACTTCCAACGTTAAGAAAAAGAAAAGGCCCTTTCTATTTGAAGCTGCATCACTTCCAAACTGATTCAAAATCAGTTGATGCGCGTTCTATTTGACAATGTTGTGATTTTGAACTGATGCGAATCATTTCCAACCGATGCTTTCTGACAAAATCAGTTTGATTTCCACAATCACTTCAGTTAATCACAACAATAACATAACCTAACATTTTGGTAAATGTTTACAATTTACTTCTAAACATAACAGAAAGTGTATTATTGTCCTCGATTTTCATTGCTAGTAATGAATAATTCATTTTAATTTTAGAATTTCCTTCCGAACTTTTGTCGATATTCCTATTTGGTACCTACTTTGATTTCAAACCTTATCGTTTTGTTGATTGTCATCCGAAAAAGGCATGTTCTATTCGGCAAAATCACTGCACTTCCAACTGAAGTGATTTCGGAACTTATTCAGTCAAATAGAAAGCAGGGAATACTACATTATAACAATCCGACAACGGCATTCAGTCAGTTTCAGCCCTCGAAACTTTCGAATATACATCTCCTCAACTTGCCTGCAAATCTCTCTGTCTGATGCATTGTATATCGTATCTTTCCGATGAGAATTTTCGAACCTATAGATGATTGTTTTGTAATTCAAACATCTTCGATATATTGCCGTTCTTTATGTTGTGAAACCAAAATTTTAACTATTGGTATTCGAGTGAATTAATTGTTGGGATAAATTCAAAGGTTATTTTTAATTAAATTACACTTTTCTCACGTTGAAGTAATAATATTTAAACCAAGAAATTCCGGATATGTAAGATTATTTAAGTGTTCTCGTGCGCGCGTACTGGTAGCATAAAGGCATGCTATCGTTTTGCACAAAAGTCAGTAATCTTCAGATTTTGAGCCAAGAGCTAGTAATCTCAAACGACTGGGTTGGACTCAGTGTTGAATAATCCGAGGTCAGGACCAATTCTGTTCGTAAACTTTCTACGAGATCTAGTTGTGTCTAAAAGTGTAATTCTCGTAGTTAGATCTATATTTCATTATAGATCATGTCGGGAGAAAAAGATCGAACTATTTCTAAAGCATATTCATAATGCTACGGGAGTATAATACAAGCTTTAAAGCTGTGAATGAGAGGGATGAAGATTTGTTGTATACATATTATACTTTATGAACTTTTCGAAACAATGAGTCATATACATTTTTTTACAGTAATGGTGCAAAATGATCAATCGCATATTTAAAGGGTGTTCCAATAAAAGGTATTATTTTGATATTCGAAAAAAAGGCATTTTTCAATATAAATAATCGGATGTTTATTTCATTATGAAAAGAAGCTGTGCCGTTAAAAGTGGAAAATAACATCTGGCAAATGACCACCACGACCACGCTTACGGAACCATATCCTTTTAATGAATTTTCCATAACCAAATCGCAAAGTGGCGGCTCTATGTCCTCAATAGTTTCACGAATTCCATTTTTGAGGTCTTGAATCGACGCTGGGCTATTGGCGTAGACCTTTTTTCTTTGAAGTGGCCCCAAAGGAAGAAGTCACAAGGTAATAAGTCACAAGATCTCGGTGGCCAATTGTAATCACATCTTCGAAAGATAACACGGTCCGGAAATTTTTCCCGCAAAAGATCAATGGTTTTGTTGCTTGTGTGGCACGTAGCGCCGTCTTGTTGATAGTAAACGTGGTCCAGATCCATACTATCCAATTTCGGCCATAAAAAATCATTGATCATCTCTCGATAGCACAATACATTCACCGTAATTGTTGCTCCAGCCTCATTTTCGAAAAAGTAAGGTCCAATGACTCCGCCTGACCATAAACCGCACCAAACAGTCACACGTTGAGGATAGAGTGGCTTTTCAACAATAACTCTTGTTTTTTTCCGAGCCCCAGATGCATCAATTTTGCTTGTTGACAAAGCCACTGAGGTGGAAATGGGCCCAATCACTCAAGAGAATTTTTTGATGGGATTCCGGATCATTTTCAGTCATTCCAACGACCCAAAGACACGATGTTGTTGATGTTCGGCCGGCTTGAGTTCTTCTGAACTTTATAGGCCTTAAGTTCCAAATCTTTATGCAAAATACGGTGTAATGACGTTTGTGGAATGCCTAATTCCAAGGGCGAGGAATGGACAAACCTGGGATTTCTTCAACACAACAGCAGCAATATTCTCGGCTGTGCTTGAGTAATATACAAGGTTTTATTCTACACATCACTAACTTGTCCCAGCAGCTCGAATTTTTCCACCCATTACTTTATTGCGGTTCGTCAAGATGCTTCAAGACGACCCAAAAATGTTCGAGTTTTACGAACCGTCTCTGCCAAATTTTTACCATTCTTATAGTGTATTTTAATAATTTCAATGCGTTCTTGAGGACTTTATCGTTCCATTTTTTTGATGGCGTAGTTTCTACTTGTCAAATGTCAAAAAATGACCGCTTCAAACGTGACATCTACCGAAATAGCGGGCTATTCAAAATAACACCTCTTATTGGAAAACCCTTTTCTGTGTTGTGAGCAGACATTCATCGCATTTGCAGCAAGTGGAGAATGAAATATCGAAAAAGTTTTACATCAACATATCTGTAGGATTACTGTTTGATTTCCTGAATTTTCCACTAAACCGACACCACCATTTATTGATGTTATGAGATTAAACCCTGAAGCAAATTTCATTCCTAGCTGCCATTCCACATCCAAACACACTATGAAAGTCATAGTGCTCACCGAATAACTTAACTAAATACCTTTTAGCAAGACAGATCAGAATAACTGATCGAAATACGGATCAGCAAATAAGAGATGGTGCCACATGAAAACGAATTAATGGATAAATAATTCCCTATTTCAATACATGATTTCTCTTATTTTGATGAATAATTGTCCTGGATAACCGAGTATCCGACTAGTGATGCTACAAATCGTCTGAAACATAGAAATTTATACCATGTCAAATGCATTCTTATGCAAACTGAAAATGTATTCCGATCAAGAACAATTCATAATGAGATCGACAAGAAAATCTTGTAATAAACTCGTTTATTAATATGGCTATTAACGGTCTAGAATGTCAAAAATGAACTAGTCGATTGAATAACCATTAATACCTCGAAAAGAGTTGGTTTCCTTCTATAATTTATGAAAACAACTTCTCACTTCAGTTATTGAGCCAATCTTGTAAATTTCAATAAAAAGATTAAAAGGGATGAGGGTATGTGTATTTATTTTGAACCAAATTGTATCAAGATGTAACTTGTTGATACGTTTTTTGACCATTGTTGACCTATCAACATAACAACTCTTTCAACTTTTGAGTTATCCCCTGTGGTCGCAACGGAATACTGATAGTCAAGAATTATGAGAAGCAATCACGAAATATTAAAAGCCTGACAAAGTTCGGACAGGCCGGACACCTGATATTTTGGCCAGACACGCATTTAAAAAGCATGTCCTGCTTTATCCTAACATATGGCAACTTCACATATTACAATGAATGTTTCGACACAAGGAACCATGTATTTTTTCCATAGTAATGTTGCAACATGAGAAGTGATATGAAACGATTAAAGGTCGCAAACTCATATTAACTGTTGCAGCGAATGAAGAATGAAATATGGAAAAAGTTCACATGAAGGAATCTGTAGGATTACTGTTTGATTTTCCGAATTATCCACTAAACCAACTCGTAGATTGATGTTATGAGATTAAACACAGAAGCAAATTTCATTCCTAGCTGCCATTCCACATCCAAACAGACTCTCAAAGCTCAAAGTCGTAGTGCTCACCGAACTGAACGGAATACCGGCTAGACAGATCGGAATAACTGACGGAAATACGGATTAGCAGACTCCAGATGTGCCACAGAATGAAAAACGAATTAATTATAATAATAATAATAATATAAATATTCTTTTGAATTGAGAGCTAACAAAATACAATACATGAAACAAAAAAGAACCTAGCTGAGGTTGATGCAAAACGGGGTGCCATACTCTTCTGGCGTATGATACCAGAGCATAGGGAAAACCTCAGTAGAAAAACCCTGCCTCGCCGTTTTTACAAAATTGAAACTTAAAACTATTCGAATAATTACCTTCAATATTCAGATACAAAATACTTCATTCTTGCTCTTGGGCCAGGAGGGTGTTTGAAACCAGGTCTGGCGTTCCAAGTTCCAAGTGATGATTTTTCGAATCTCTTGTTCTTCTAAGACCGCTACAGGACCCTACTGAAGGGTAATCATCTCCCATAGATTTAAATAGTGGTGTTTCTTCCTAAATATCGAACTTAATTTCGAAATAATAAAAAAAACGTTTGACAAACTTATGTCAAAAAAAAATTGATCAATAATGACCTTTTTTAATGCATGATTTTCCTTATTTCAATGAATGATATTCATAGACAACCGAATATGACTAGTGATGCTGAAACTTTACTGAAATATAGAAATTTATACTATGTCAAATGTATTCTTATGCAAACTAAAAATGTATTTCTATCAAAAATTTATACTTACATAAACTCTTGTAATAAACTCGTTTATTGATCTTGCGATAAACAGCCTCGAATCATTAATACCTGTGAATAATAAACTAGTAGATTGAATAGCTATTAAAACCCTGAAAAGAGTTGGTTTCCTTCTATAATTTATGAATTCAACTTTTCATTTTAGTTCTTAAGCCAATGTTGAAAATTTCAAGACAAAATTTATAAGGGATGAGTTTATGTTCCATATAACAATGAACATTTCGAAACCATGAAACATTTAATTTTTTTCCATAGTAATGTTGCAACATAAGAAGTGAGATAAATCCATAAAAGTTCTCAAACTCATATTACCTGTGTTGCGAGTAGACATTTTTCGAATTGTTGCAGCGAATGGAAATAAATTATGGTAAATGTAATGTTCATATCAACAGATCTGAAAAGATAACTGTGTGATTTCCTGAATTATCCACTGAACCGACTCGTGAATTGACCTTATGAAATTAAAATGCTCTTCATCTGTAAGTTACCATTCTGTAGCGTACGATTGGTCTGTAACTGGCCGACTTTCAGATCTCTAAATAATGCAATTCTAGAATTGTCCCTGTAACTATCTTATTTACAGTGTCACTTTTGAACTACTCATCGATGAACAAAACCTCAAATCGTAAGTTTTGATGATGGAACCCATGTCTTAATGAGTAAATGGTTTTGATTCAAATTTGAAAATACATTTATTTTTATGTATATAGTTTGCGTTTGTTCATTTCATCGAGTAAATTGAAAACAGGAAAGAAACAAAAATTCTTGGTAAAATTGCTGTAGAGCATTTATTGAGTTTATAGTACACTGCTTCTTCAATCTGATCTGAACATTTTCACAAACTGGACATCAGGCATGTTATAAACATTTCGTAACGATGAACCACGTTATTTTTCCACAGTAATGTAGCAAAATAAAAAGTGAGATAAAAGGTTGCAAACTGTGTTGTGGGCGGACATTTAGCGAGTTGTTGCAGCGAGTGTATAGTATGAAATATCGAAAAAGTTTCACATTAACGGATCTGTAGGATTACTGTTTGATTTCTTGAATTATTCACTAGACCGACTCGTGAACTGATGTTATGATATTAAACCCAGAAGCAAATTTCATTCCTGGCTGCCAGACCACATCCAAACACACTTTGAAATTCATAGTGCTCACCGGTGAAGGCCTGTCAGAAATGTTAGCAACACAGAAATTCATCTCAGAATTACTTCTCCAACTGGAGTTGCTCTATCCTTGTTTATGACAGTACCGTTTGTCTTGGATACGTTCAAGTGGCGGAGATATGTCAACTGTCCAACACCAACTTGATTGAAGAGGGAAATAGTTGGTTGAAGATGACGAACTGTCATATTGATTGGGTGTGAATTGTGAATGTGAATATAAATTTCTTTCAGATTACTGGAATATGGTTGGTGAGTTTATTTTTGATATCCTATTTATATTATAATTGATAAGTTTAGTCCTCTTTGAAACTGAATTCTGCAGATTTATTTAAATGACTTCCTAGTCAGCTTTTTCATTATTTCGAAGAGAAGTGTTTTCTTGAAAAAGTTCTTACTTACAGTAATTCCTCCCATGGAGGATTCAATTTCAATTGAAAAACTGACTACGCCACTGGATTATACGGAAAAAATCTATAGGAATGCGTTTCAACCATTTCTCCAAGTTTAAGCAGAACTGAGATACGGGGGTGATTAAAAAGTGATACTTTTCATTTCCGCCCTGTATAGCAAAAACTAAGAGGGCTATGCAAAAACTGAATGCGCCATCTTTAGTTTCACAAAAAAGTAGCAGACTGTCGCGAAAACCGCATCCCGCTAACGTTAAAATAACGGAGATATCCCGTAAAAATGCCCAAAATGGGATACCCTGTACCTTCAGAACCCACTCCACATAATGAAACTTTTCAGGAATGTAGCAAATGTTTCTGGTACCGTATTCTCGAGAAGTGATATTCGAAAACGTATACGAACTTCTTTGCGCGGTGTGTAATTTTGCAGGTAAAACAGGGACCCGCGCAATGAAGTTCGTATACGTTTTCGAATATCACTTCTCGAGAATACGGCACCTGTTCTCTGCGATAAGTCATCCTTTTTGAATTTTCCCTCATTCCTCGATCATAAGTCAGTTTTGGAAACTGAATTGATGTATGAACTATACATATTACTTTTTAAGTGACTCGTTTTTTTCAGGGAAAGCAATGATGTGGTTGCAAATGGTGGTTCTTAAATTGAACTGTCCTGTCAAGGATTTCCCCATGAAAGAGTGTTGTATTGAAAGTGTTTAGTGTGTGATAACTGACTTGTTGAATTTTTTATGAATATTTTCATACAGACGATTTTGATTCAAATTACTGATGTTCAGAACTGTTTGTGGTCAATAATATTTTGTTAATATATGGATTTCTCTTGAAGCGATTTTGTGTCATTGAGCTTTGACCTACATTGATCCAAATTTACATTATGATTAGAAAATGTTCATTTCAGGTTTATTCATTATATTTGTTACTAGAATGATGTTAATAAGGTTATTATTCATGGAGTATTCGTATCATTTTGAATTACATTTTTTGAAATCTAGAGAAAAAGAGTTTGCTAAAAAACGTGCATCTTATTTCTCTCTCTCCAGAGAAATTTCGAACACAGAAATGTTCCAAACTAATCACAGAACACCTATGTTCAAGAATCTACTGTCACTGTCACCATGCAGACACCCCTTAAAATTCAATCGCCCCAACTGGTTTTTATGAGCGTGAAATGTCACTCGTGTTGCGAGTGTTTAGAAGCCAGCTCGCAATTTTTAAGCCTCGATTACACTCAGCCCTTCCTACTGCCACTCGCGTTGTCGGCAATAATTCCAGAAATACTTCTGCGGCGGTATCGAAGGCAGTGAGCATTCACACTCAGCTGCAACATTTCTCTCGCGATCAAGTGTAGTTAATGACGGACAAAGAAATTCCACAGCAACCTGGTTATATTTAATCACTAACTGCCGTTCATGCTGTCGGTTCTTTGACTTCCGTACGAAAAGCAGCTAAGCATAATGGGCCCCACTCATTTCGTTCTTCTCCGCCGTTTTTACCCGACGGTTTAAAAACGGTCGGGTAAAACTGCCGCAAAAACGAAGTGTATGGCTAAAAACGGCGCACTTACCCGACGTTGCAAATTTCAGACGAGGCCTGATTTTCGTCCGTTCTCTTGACGTTTTTAACCGTCGGGTAAAAACGGCGCAGAAGAACGAAGTGAGTGGGGCCCTTTAGGCAACACGAGCAGCAGCGGCAGGGAGCAGGGAAGTGTAGTGATTACAATGGTTGCGTTCAGCGAACCCAACAGTTGTACAAGAGATAAGGATTTGCGCTGAACGCACCCGATGAGTGAACGCATGCTCAACATGTTCACTGATCGGACGCCATTTTTCTGAGCGACTTCAAAGTACGCTCGCTGATCGGTTGTCTGTTTACAGTTTTCAGCTGTTTACGTGGTGTAAATTTGACATTTAGGTTATGTGAGCATACTTGACAAGTTTATACCGTTCAGAAACCTTTCCACTGATCAGTGAGCGCTCTGTGACTGCTCAGTGATCAGATTTGCAACAGTTCATTTCGCTGAACGCAACCATTCTCGTTCTGCCCACTTCCCTGCTCAATTCCCTGCTCCCTGCCGTGACGTGACAGCTGAGCTGAGTTTAATCGGAGTGTTATATTTATGTTCTGTGGTGCTCACCGTCACCGTGCTAAATACCGTTTAGCTAGACAGATCGAAATAGCTGACGGAACTACTTAATTGATTAATTGATCAATAATGACATATTGAAATGCATGATTTCACTTATAATAATGTTCATGGGAAACCGAATGTTCGACTAGTGGTGCTACAATTTTAATGAAACATAAAAATTCATACTAAGTCAAATGTATTTCTTATGCAAAGTAAAAATGTATTTCGATCAAGAATTTATATTGAATTTATAATGAGATCGGGGACAAAATCTTGTAATGAACTCGTTTATTAATTTGACGATTAACAGTCTCGAACAATTAATCGCTGTCAATAATGAGGTAGTTGATTGAATAACCATTGATACCCTGAAAAAAGTTAGTTTTCTTCTATAATTTATGAATACAACTTTTCACTTCAGTTCTTAAGCCAATCTTGAGAATTTCCAGTAAAGATTATAAGCCTATAAGGCATGAAAGTATGTTGCATATAATGATGAATATTTCGACAGAATGAATCATGTAATGGTAATGTTTCAATATAAGAAGTGAGATAAAAGGTCGCAAACTCATATTAACTGTGTTGCTAGTAGACTTTTTTCGAACTGTTGCAGCGAGTGGTGAATGAAAAATCTAAAAGTTTCACATCTACTGTAGGATTACTGTTTGATTTCCTGAATTAACCGACTCGGAAATACGGATAAGAAATTTCGTGATGGTGCCACGAAAAAACTATTAATTGATAAATAATGACTATATTATATATTTTCTTTTGAATTGAGAGCTAACAAAATACAATACATGAAACAAAAAAGTCCCTAGCTGAGGTTGGTGCAAAACGGGGTACCATACTATTCTGTCGTATGATACCAGAGCACAGGGAAAAACCTCAGTAGAAAAAACCCTGCCTGAAACTTAAAATTCGAATAAATACCTTCAATATTCAGTACAAAATACGTAATTCTTGCTCTGGGCCAGGAGGGTTTTTTAAAACCAGTGGTGGAACCACAAGCGCTCGACTCGACAGTAATCCCTTTACCCCTCCCTCCGACGACCCTTCTTCAAGACGAGTCGGGTAAAATCGGTACCACGTGCGATCAACAAGATCTCTTTTGTCGATTTTATCGACACGTACACTGTCGGGTACAATCAGTTTGCCGACAACACTCGTGTAAGTTGTAGAGAAGTGTTGCTAATGTTGCTGACCATCTAAATAATCTTTCTAAATTGATGGTGGTTTGTGTTGAGAAGATGTTTCAAAAAACATGAATTAAATTGATAGTTATTCGAAAATAAATAAATTTTAAGAACTTGATGTTTTATTACCAGTTGATAACAATATAGGGAATTTTATATATTTGTCTCTCAATGGGTAGTTATTAAAGATGATACTTCCCTTATGCAATTCGAAGCACTTTGCTGGCTGATAGAAATATTGTGGCTTTGTCCAATAGTTTCTTTGATAGCCACCAGTTGCGAAAAACGATAAAGCTACTAATATCTCGTACTGGGTTCAATAGTATTTTTTCTATGACGGTTATTCATATGTGGCAATAAATCTTCAATTACATTACACGCTAAATTTTTCGTCAAACGATATCTCCTCCTGAATTCATGGTCATCCAAATGAAAAAGATTATATTATTTTCTCAGCATAATCCTCTCAATATTTAACTCTCTCAATTTCTGTCCTCTGCGTTGTCTGCTAATCAAAATATTCACAGGAAACATACTGATATGCAATCACAATGAATTTTAAAACTATATCTTCCAAAAGGAAATTTCACTATTACTTTTTACCAAACTTAACAGCAATGTAATACATCAAATATCTTGTACTTATCAGGAATTTTCACCCTTCAAACTTCGACTGATCTATATTTTGCATTACTTTCTACTTATAGACTAAAATGCGCGCCCCATCTGAGCTTTGTCTGAGGGTAGTTCCAAAATGGAAAAACCCAATTTTGCGAATACCCAGAATTACCCTACAGCGGAAGAAACTTTATGCATATCCGTATACCAAACCTTGGGTTTTTCCAGGATCGTTTTACAACCGACAAACGACAATGCTAGGTAACATGTTCATTTGCCCAACACCTGTAAATAAACACTTGAATGGGATCTCTGCAGGTACAATAGGATAAGGACTAAGAAAGGTGTATTCAATGTCTACGCTTCTAAATACAAATTCTTTTTATTGGTGAGATACTGAGATGTTATGATAATAAGTTTTTGGAAAAATGATTTTTTGTAGTTTTGTATATTACAAGACTGAAACCCATAATTTATACTTAAAGGATTTTTCAACGATTATACAAATTTGGGCCTTAACGGCAATGAAATTTTATAGCCATGACAAATGACACGATATTCGAAATTCCCAGGCAGCACTGACTGCTGTAAACAATCAACAAAACCTTAAAAAGTGACAGATTTCAGTCAACGGTTTTTTAGGACAAACGATATTTCCTTGTCGAATAACGAACTTAGCCGAGCGCTTGTCGAGAAATCCTTCTCAAGTATTGTTGGTACCGAATTCTCTTCGACTCGACAGTGACGTAGCCGACTTCGATGTCGGGATCGATACGCTGTTGAGCGCTTGTGGTTCCACTGGCGTTCCAAGTGATGATTTTCGAATCTTCTGTTCTTCTAAGACCGCTACAGGACCCTACTGAAGGGTAATCATCTCCCATAGATTTAAATAGTGGTATTTCATCCTAAATATCGAATTTAATTTTGGAATAATGATAAAAAACGTGTGACAAACTTATGTCAAAATGACTTATTGTTGTGCATGATGCTCTTATTTCAACCCGTAACCACAGACGAAAAGATTGTCACGCGGAAACAGACGTGTGGTCATTTTGTCCCCCCATAAGAAATATCGAATTATCCCAAAAATCCGAATTTTTTTATGTCTATCAGTATATAGTATTATGTTGTCATCAAATCTATCATGTCCTTTCGTTTGAAAAGATTATAATCAATGCATTTATTAAATAAAATGCAATTTATAAGAAGGGTTCTATTATTCACGATATTTAGCAATGGTTCAATTTTTCAACATATAGAAAACGCATAGAGGTACGCTTTTATTTCTGGTTTATATCAAATATAAGAGTGAATAAACATAAAACAAATATTCAATTAACGAAAAAGGCAGAATCGTGAAAAACTGCAACGCATATTTTCACCCATTTTTCAAGTGGCACAGTCTATGCAAATTCTCCTTGTGCATTCCATACAAATAGGAATCTTGCATACAATACAAATATTGCTTGTTTTTCTAGTGTAACTGGCTGTACATCTTCTACAAGCTTTTCTTTTCTCCAGTTTTTCGTCTTTCAAAGTATCATTTTCTCTTATTTTTAAAATTCTTTCGATACTCAATCGAACTTCGCGTGTTATATGATAGTTCTTGAATTTTATCCCCATTTCAGGTGGTACCAATTCATTGACAAATGTTTGATGAATTCATATCTGTTAGTTTTGGATTATCCCTGTAAGACTGATGGAGTATACATGAGTTCACAGACGAAATGTCTACCATTCTAAAAATTGACATCGGCCGTCAGAGTCACTTCCATCACTACCAATTTCTGCCGCCTATTTCAGAACAGTTTCTTCAAAATTCTCATCACTTAATTTCATCCTTTTGGACAGGACATATTCCGCGTTATCAGCCATTCTGAATTGAGAAACCAACACGTAAATCGATTAGTTTTGTTTCGCGAAAAACTTACACACACAGACGTGTGGTCTTTTTGACCCCTCAAAAATTTTTCGAGCGCGATTTTTGAAATACGATCAGTGAAAACTACTTGCTTCATTCGCAGATGTATTCAAACTGAACGACTGACAGGTACATAGACTTGCAAATCCGTATCTATCATAGTTATTGAAAACATAAAATTTGAAACCTGGGCGGGGTCAATTTGACTCCTCGTCTGTGGTTACGGGTGAATAAATTATCATGGATCAGATTTTACTATATCCAATGTATTTCCTATGCAAAGTAAAAATACATTTCGATTAAGAATTATACTCAATTCATAATGTGACCGATGAAAAAAATCTTGTGATAAAATCTTTATCAATCTGGTGATTAAAAACGGTCTCGAACCAATAAAAGATGTCAATAATAAACTAGTTGATTGAATACGTATTTAATACCCGAAAAGAGTTGGTTACCTCCTATAATTTATGATACAACTTTTCACAATTAACCATGTAACTTGCTGCACAGCAATGTTGCAAGAAAAAAAGTGAGATTAAAGGTTCGCAAACTCATATTTACTGTGCTGTAAGCAAACATTTATCGAGTTGTTGCAGCGAGAGCGACTGTAGTATGAAAAAGTTCACATCAACGGATCTGTAGGATTACTGTTTGATTTCCTGAATTATCCACTAAACCGACTCGTAAATTGATGTTATGAGACTAAACCCAGAAGCAAATTTCATTCCTGGCTGCCATTCCACATCTAAACAGACCTTCAAAGTCGTAGTGACCACCGAAGTGAACGGAATACCGTCTAGACAGATCAGAATAACTGACGGAAATACGGATTAGAAAACTTGAGATGGTGCAACATAAAAAGGAATTAATTGAACAATTCCTCAAGTCCACTACGTACTGAGAGGATCCTACACGTCTTGAACTTTGTCTTCATAACGTTCGTTATCTCATTGTCCTTCGCTAGTGGTCAATTGGAAGATTCCGCCTTTAATTACATATCTGAGTAATTACTGTTCCGTTTTACTGCTTTACCTACTTGTTTCCTGTCGAGTTGTTTCATTGCGTTACATCATTTTTGAGTCTGGTGCGACAATCCCGATTGTCAAGGTTAGGAATTTGTACAGGGAGATTCACTTATCTTGGTAACCCTAATTTTCCCCAAAACGGCCGAATAATTGTTTATGGAATTGTATGAATGCCACTTTTCATAAGTTAGGGTTGAATTGGGATGAATGTAAAAATCGGCGAAAAAGTTAAGATATCTGGTGGTCTAAAATTTTACTTTTTCAACATTCCATTCGAAGGATGATCTAAATCTATAATTTTTTTCATTTTTTTTTTCCAATTGAAAACGCTAGCGATCTGCAGTGTATTTTGTGTTGATTCAATTTTATTTGTTGTTTTCTGCTTTCTCACAGTCCTGATTTTTTTCATGATAGATCGGTTTGAAATTGACATAAGTGGAATAAAAAAAATGAACTATGAAATAGCCTTTCAAATGTCACAATGAAAAAGCGCCTGGCTTTTTTTGGCAGTCCGCAACATTCTATCTAAGTCAACATTGTTTTTAGAGAATAAAAATTTAAAAAAATCCTAAGCAGCTGTTTTTGAGCTCTAGTTCATCTATGGAACAATAATGCTAGTAACTCAAAAGCTTGTATAGGACTGTAGATTTATGCTAAGTAATTGAATGCAAAATCTCAGCACGATCGAAATTATATTTTGAAAATTATCCAAAAAATTAGATATTTAAAAAAAACAATAATTAAAAAAAATTAAATTCTATGGTTCTGATGATGCGATCCTCAAAAGGCTTATTATTAAGTATGGTTATAGAGATCTTGTCCTCATGTTTGCCTCTGTTTACATCTGAAAAGGCCTATCTATGTATTTTATTGATCTGACGCTTGGAACCATATCGTTTGAGACCATTTGCGGTTCTGAATTCGAAATTCAATACTCTTGAAAAAACTCGGTGAGGTGTACCATTTTCGAAATATTTGGATTTTTAATGGCCTCATAGCTGAGTCCCAACCGTTAAGAAGATTAATGGATTAAAAAAAAATAGAATTGTGTATTTTTGAAAACGGAGAACATTTTGAACATCTACTTTTTGCTCAATTATAGTTATTTAATCAACTAGGTTATTAAAGACAACGAATAATGGTCAAGATATTTTAATGCGTGAGCGGAACGAACGCGTTAATAGTTCGAGACCATTAGTAGCCCGATTAAAAACCTAGTTGATTACAAGATTTTTCCGACGATCTCAACATGAATTGTGTATGAATTCTTGATTAAAATACAATCTGATTCTGTACAAGACATACAGTAGTGTGTTCCAGTAGAGTTTTGACATTTCTCGTAGTACTTCTGAATACTTTGTGTACGGTTGTCATGAGGATTGAACATTGAAATATAGCAGAAATTGAGCATTGAAATGGGTCATTAATGATCAATTCCGTACACATTAAAATCACCTTTTATTTCGAGGTCAGTGGAAAATACATTTATTATCACTTCATAGATCATCGGGTATTACTTCATATTTTTTAAATCCAAATATTTCGAAAACCGTACACATGATCAAGTTTTTTCATGAGTACCTTTTTAGTGTAAAATTAAATGTTGTTCAAGTTCACCTGAAATTTTGATCAAAAAATCTAATCTTGAAATAGTTATGTTCCAAACTAGTTGGTACGAATCGTTTAACAAGCGCCCCCTATGAGTGTCAGATATAAAAACGAACTCATTAGATGTATCACCTTCCAAAACAAAAACGTATTAAATTTCATTGCAATATTGCCAGTTGTTTCGGCAAAATCTAAAAAGATGTATATTATGTTTTTTTCTTTACCTCTATTTTAAATACAGATTGCGATACGAAAACTTTTCACTAAACGAACCCCAGTTTGTTTTCATTTTTCTAACGATCCTATAGAAGGGACCACCAATATTGAAACACCCTCTATGGAACAGGTATGGGAGCCCGCAGGGAGAGTCCAAGGCGACTATGCCCTCCCCCCTGATATTTTGATCACCTTATCGTTTTTCAGCACAAAACCCCAATATTCTCAATCCAAATCGTTTTTCAATAGTTTTTTCGCGCCCCCTGAGAAAAATTTCTGCGGATTTCTGCGGCCGCCCATGATAACAAGCGCATAATGCGCATATTTCCTATGTGAAAAATTTTATGTTGTACCTATTTTTTCGAAGAGTGTTAAGGTAAAGTTCCACATTTTACTTAAAGAATTACAACTAGACATATTGCAAAATATTTTCAATACTTTTATCTTCTACGCGGTATATTTCGGTTTATTTGATTTGAGCCTAAAATATCCGACGAAATCTTATGAATATACTCACCGAAAGATTTGGCTGTTGGAAGTGACTGTGGTAAAAATTTCATTCGATATTTTATATCTGTAACAGTATTACACATCGATTATTTCGTGTGCCATGACCTCTTCCGGTAGGAATATGTACACGTGTGTGCATCCAGGAAGTCTCATGCCAGCAAAAATGGGAAAAGGGCCTTCGTACAAGTCATATACATGTCTTCTTTTTATTTATACGGAAGTATTCCTTGAAACTTCCTTACAGTGAATCCGGAAGTACTTCTCAGAGAATACATCACGTTTGAGGATTTTTTGTTCTCTGTGAATCATTCATAAGTTATGTTACACGTGTACCGAACAAGGGTTGGATAAAATCTCAGTTCCTAGATGCTCGCGCGCTCCCGAAACTATTCACAGTTATTTACATACAAAAAATAGCGTAAATTTTTTTTTCCTTTTTGATTCAACAATTCTGAAATATATAATTGTAGTTTGATGGAATGAATCATTCATCGAGATGTTTACTGAGCATTGGAACCAACTGTCGTTAACGATTGTCAACGCATTCAAGAACCGACTAGATGTATGACAATTATGTTGATATTTTTTTGCTAAAAACATGATTTCTGCATATCCAACTACGTGGACAGTTAACTCCCATGGCCCCGAAAGAATCGTTTGCAATCAGATAGATTTTATACCCATCGGGAGGCGATATAGATATTGCATAATATCTGCAAAAACCGATATAAAAATTGGCAGTTTTCTCCCAATCTCCCATTAATGGTTTTTGTTTCCTTATTCCGTTGATTCGAGTAGGAAAGTCGAGTTCAAAAATAGATATAAGAATGAAATCACAAACTTTCAGGATATTTGAATAATCGTTTTTTCAATATGGAGGTCGATTCTTGAATTATGTCGTGTTCGCGAATCGACAAATGTCGACCAACTTAGCAGGTCGACAATTGTCGTATCGCGAACATGACATTATTCAAGAATCACCCCTCTGGACTACCGCGCTGAAGCTTCTGACTTAAAAGTCTTCCACAAATTTTGCGATACAGTTTGTAAAACACCTAGTACGATATGAATATCGCAGGATATAGGTATAATCTGTTACACTCAAGTCATGCTATATACAGGGTGTCCCATTACTCGACGTCAACCCGGAACCGGGTGAAAAGGCAAGTAATGCTGGTTATCAGAAAAATATTAAAAAAATCTAAGTTGCATGATTTTCAAATAATGCGCATTTAAAAAAACACGCAAAATTCCACACCCTGTGACAGTCTTTTCGCTCCTGTTGCCACAAATATCAACTTTTTCCAACTTTTTCTTTGCTGTGTAACCTTGAATAATGCTTGTCTAAACTGTAATCAAAATTTGATACCAGCTGATCTAGGTTTCATAAAAATAGGGCTTACTTCTCAGAAAAAAATTCGAAATAAACAATTGCCTAGTTTCAACTGACTGTATTGAAAAAAAAATATACTACGTAGGTTTGGCATGTTTTTTCAAAAGTTGGCGCATTTAGTGAGGATTCCAAAATGGTATAATACTTGTTTAATTTTAGCTGCCGTAGTTCAAATTTATTTTCGATTGCCTTTGAATACACTTTTTCGTTAACTGCTTCCCAGTAATAGAGTCCAATGGGTTCAAGTCCGGTGAACGGGCCGGCCACGAGATTGGACCAGAACGTCCGATCCATCTTCCGGGAAAAAATGTTACCAGAAAAAAATTTTTTCAGAGAAATGTCTCAGGAAAAATTTTTCTGGAAAAATTATTTTCTCTGCAATTTTTTTTTCTGATAACATTTTTTCCCGGAAGATGGATCGGACTTTCTGGTCCAATCTCGTGGCCGGCCCGTTCACCGGACTTGAACCCATTGGACTCTATTACTGGGAAGCAGTTAACGAAAAAGTGTATTCGAAGGCAATCGAAAATAAATTTGAACTACGGCAGCTATATTTAAACAAGTATTATACCATTTTGGAATCCTCACAAAATGCGCCAACTTTTGAAAAAACATGCCAAACCTCCGTAGTACATTTTTTTTCAATACAGTCAGTTGAAACTAGGCGATTGTTTATTTCGAATTTTTTTCCGAGAAGTAAGCCCTATTTAATGAAACCTAGAGCAGCTGGTATCAAAATTTTGATTACAGTTTAGACAAGCATTATTCAAGGTTACACAGCAAAGATAAAAGTTGGAAAAAGTTGATATTTGTGGCAACAGGAGCGAAAACACTGCCACAGGGTGTGGAATTTTGCGTGTTTTTTTAAATGCTCATATTTTAAAATCATGCAACTAAGATTTTTTTTATATTTTTCTGACAACCAGCATTACTTTCCTTTTCACCCGGTTCCGGGTTGACGTCGAGTAATGGGACACCCTGTATAAATTCTCATACCAGAAAGAAATTATGAAAATGTCTGCCGTCTGAAGTACGAGGATGCATACGATGCATATACGTAATATTGCGATACCATAGTAACGAACAATAAGTATTAGAAGTGTCAATGTAATTTTGACCACAAAAAAAGGAAAAATAGGCACCCAATAAATGAAAAAAAAGATGTCCACCGAAATTGTTAAAATCGGAAAATTGGAGTATCAAGCAATCATCAAGTAGCTGTATTCAAAAGGTTTAAGAGGTAAGCAGATTCACGGAGATATGCTTAATACTCTTGGGGATTAATGTTCTTCGTATGCGACCTTGAAAAATTGGACTGCAAGCTTCAAAAGAGGTAAATTCTCTAATGAAGATGATGACCGATCGGCAAGGCCAATTTTTGTGTCGGTCCCTGAAAATATCGATGCATTTCATGACATGATTTAATCAGACCGTCGAATTAGACTTAAACGGATATTTAAAGCGCTGAATATGTCATACGAACACGTTCTCTTCTCCATATAGTTCAGGTCAATTTGGACATGAGAAAAATTTCTGTGAAATGGATCCCCAAATGTTTAAATGTTGACCAACATCGAGTAGAATCTGTGCTCGATTTGAAAACGATGTAGACTTCTTAAACCGAATTGTTCTATGGATGAGACTTAGGTTTCTAAGATCCAGAAACAAAATAACAATCGATGGAATGACGAAACCCTGGTTCTCCAAGACCTTAGAAGTTCCGTATCCAAAAATCTGCTGGAAAGTTCTTGCTTCAGTTTTTTGGGATTGCAATAGAGTAATCATAATTAATTTTTTGGATAAGGGTTAAAACAATAACTGGAGATTACTATTCGGCATAACTTACCATTTTGAAGGAAAAAATAAAAGAGAAAAAGGTCTAGACACGTTGCAGTTTCGCTGTAATAAATAATACAATTAAGAAGCGACCATATTGGGTAATAAAATATATTGACATTGAAATTTTGATTGGTTTCATACTAGCCTAAGAATTTTTCAATTTATCCTCGTAAGTGCCGCCTCCACAACTCATAAATCGAGGAATTACCTACTTTCCATACCTGTTAGCTGAAGGATCGATTCAGTCGATTCACTTCTGTGAAACCAACCGTGAATATTTCTGATTTCCAAATGTACTCCATTAACACGAAGTCGGTCCAAAATATAAGACTCTTTCCTATCGATGTAAGTAGGCGCTAGTCATATGTTCGGCAGGGTACATGCTTGACAGGCCGCCCAAGTGTCCGTGGGGCGCTTCCGGTCAGGATGACGCCACATGTTTCCTAATAGAAAATATGCATCACGGACAACCGGTGCGAGGCGTTCATTCATTCAGAACTTCATTCATAAAGTTGCCTCTTCCCACGCGGCATTCTCACACATCTACAAACCAGAACTCACAGATGGATTTGTGCTCACTTACGATCACAGTGATGGATCCAGAACGGAACGGATGAAATTCTGGGCAAATTTGAATCATTCCTCAATTATCTTTGATACCTATAGTATCCGTAGTGCGTCAAAATTACCGATAATTTCGCATGATACCGTAAAACTATAATTTCTGGCAACATATTGTTCATTTTTGAGCGCTCGTTCTACTTAAACGAGGGTTTTATCGTTTTCCTAAATGTCTGTAATTTTTCGAATTTTGAGCCGAAAATTGTCTCAAACGATAGGGTTCGACTCCCTGATGACAAATTTGACAAAGCGAAAACCAATCGAAATGAAATGTTGTACCTAATATGCAAGATGCTCATAATAAGCCTCATCCAAAATTTTGTGGCCATAGTGTGTACAGAACCATAAAAAATTCAATTGAAATATTCATTCAATATTTTCATAAAAATTTATCCAATTCTAATGAAATTTATTTTATGAATGAAGTTTGATATACTGAATTATCATGCAAAAGATTTTAGCCATAGTGTTTACAAAACCATAGAAAATTCAATTGGAGTTCGAGTGAAATTCATTTAGTGAATTGTTTCAAATTAAAAAAATATATTACTTTGCAATGTTTTTCCAATATCTTTCACAGGAGAATTTAGATTCCTGATTGGTATTTGACAAAGACCATTTCATGAGTGACAGATTATTCTGCGACAACTGTCAAGCTTTACCGCGGGAAAACTAGAAAAAAACTGCTGACAGCTGCTGATTCTGATTGGTGGAAATTAAGATGATAGAAATAGGCGCCGTAACTTTGCGACATTTGAACGCCGTCTACAAAGTGTTTTCGACACGTGTGAAATATTCGGGAATAATTCGTCCTGTCAAAATATTCAAGCGGTAAGTCTGAATATTCTGCTCTGAGTGCTCGGCGTGCACTTCTTGCTCTCACTTGAAGAAGACAGCATAATAAAAGACCAGTTGAGGTTAAGAAGTGCACGCCGAGCAAAATATTCAGACTAAGCTAAGAATATATTCCTCCTGTCCAAAATTTTACAGGTTTGGAAATTCAAATCGGAAATATACGAAATTCAATGCATCAGAGACAGAATTTTGCCGTGCAGTTGTACAGTGGTATAATGGAAGGATTCACTCGATTCGTAACGACCGACTGGATTATTGTAGTTTGGTCCCTCTCTTATCATTGGGTGTGGCTTGATAGTGTGGTATAGTAGGAAACCTGCAGTACTCGCATCGAGTATTACGCGCAGCCTGACACAGTAACTCAATGCGTCAGACTGCCCATGTTCTCTCTAACGCATTGAATATCGTATGTTTCCGATATTAATTTCCAATCTGTATATGAATGAAGTGTAGTTGTCGTGAAATTACAGCGATTTTTCCGTCATCTTAATTTTCGCCAATCAGAAACGCGCAATCTTTGACATGAATTAGTCTTGTCAAACACAATCTAAACATCTAATTTTCTGTGGAAACAAACGAAAAAACACAATGCAAAGTAATATTTTAACGAAAAAAAACGTGCAGGTGCTTGTTGTCACCAGCTTTCAAGCTTCTTGTTGAAATATTACTTGGCAACTTGTTTTTTAGGAGGAAGTAGACGCCCTTATGATATGACTTAGGATAATTGCATTGTAGAAAGCGAAATAGTCCAGCGAAAATTGCACTGTAGACAAATTGACAGGTTAGTCAGAAAATATTTTCGAATGGCTCAAATAAAAAGGTATGTTCTTGTAAAAATCACAACGTCGTGATGGCTGACTCAATTTTTTTCTATAATCTACGTTCGAAACAGTTCTCGACCTAATATTACTTTATGAGATGATATAAAATATAGTCAAAGTCAAGGCACGAAAAATTGTGAATTATCTACCGATATCTCGAGTTGAGTATTTCACTTTAATCCATTTCTGTTCCATTATACTATCTAGGTCTTCCGATGCATTTCATCTCGTTAGAGTAGGTGTGAATGATAAAGGCAGCGACCCACAGCGAATACACTCTCTAGAGCTATTTTATTCAACCAGTCCATTTTTTGGAACGAATCTAACTAGACGAGTAATAATATTACCATTTCTACGTTTTATTACGGGCATTATATTTTATGACGGTCTTTTCTCGTATAAAATTTCCGCAGTGAAATAGGAATTCCACTACAAATTTTACGGATCGTAAGTAGGAAGTAGATTAGATTGGCAATTCCACCACCAGCAAAATATTCTTAGATCGATATGAATTTCCTAATGCACGTTCTCGGATAGAATGCTGTTTGAGGATATACCAACTTACCATCAGAACATGTAGAAATGAAATGAGGATCTCCTGTCTTCTCGTGTTGAGTACACTTTGGCTTTGAGTTACTTACATTCATAATATGTTCATTATGAAAAGAGAAATATTAATATATTGAAAATTTGAATACTCAAGGAATATACATATTGTTCATATTATTTCATTTTCTGTACTACGAGGTATTGAGTTCCCTATATAGATATGAAAATTTCTAGAAAACGTTCCGAAATGGTAGCATCGAGTTATATCTAGAAATAAGTAGCAAGTATTGAAAACTAGATGAAGGTTTTTCTGCTCGTTGTAGGTCTTTTCAAATAAGAAGTTCAAGTCAGGTAACTAGCAGGTACCAACTTCGCAAAATCTAGCCTGTCCGCAGAAACACTCATTTTCATATTTTACTTGTTTTGTCAAAATGAGTGCTTCATTACTGTCCAGTTACATACCAAAATATTGGCTCTAATATCTAGTTTAAACTCAGAGTAAAAAAAGTAAACTTAGAGTTGCCTTCACGCATTGTTATGCAGTCAAGTAGAACAAACTCCTAGCGTTGCGAAATCGTGCCGTATGTTCAGTCCGTATTGAGATAATTGGTTTACCGCTCCCCTACTCTGATACTAACGGCTTGCGTATATTACAGATAATTCTGTCATTTTGGCAACATGTCTGTTAGTGTTCAGTTTCTTGATGCGATGTGTTTACATTTTCATTTCGACTGGACGTTCATAAACTGAATTTTTTCTATGATTTAGTGGCAGTTTAATGTGCTTAAGACTATTCCGTTGATTATAGTTAGGGCAAAATTACGAATATGTTGTATTGAATTCAAGTGAAGAAATGCAAATCTAACCAATTGTTTACTTCACCCCAGTGTGGCAGAGAAATGCTTTCCATCCTACTCTTATGCTGGTTGGTTTACAATGCAGTACTATTCACGCGTAGGGGCATCTCTATGTTTATTTCTTAGTGCCGTTTCACATGGAGCTTATCATCAGCGCTGACTGTCAGCATAGGAATTCAGCGCTGATGATCCGTTTCGATGTGTTGACTTCACATGCGGCGGATCCTCCGCTGTCAGTTGTAACCTTACCTAACCTAATCTGCCGGCAATCGGCAATACAGAAAGTAATATAAGCTCGTACGCAACTGATCGTCAGTGAGTCATGTGAAATCCCTCAGTGCCGTTTCACATGGAGCGTAGCGTATCATCAGCACTGACTGTCAGCATAGGAATTCAGCGCTGATGATTCGTTTCGATGTGTTGTCTTCACATGCACCCAACCTAACCTAATCTGCCGGCAATCGGCAACACAGAAAGCAATATAAGCTCGTACGCAACTGATCGTCAGTGACTCATGTGAAATCCCTCATAACAATAATGGCTCGTGCGTTAACCGACATACGCCGTGAGCAAGGGCTCGTCATATGGCCGTCGTATGGAATCAACCGCTCCGATCATCCGCGATTCATGTGAAATGCTACATTTATTGCATGGTACTTGGTTATCCGTCCGGATGGTCAGCGCTGATGATACGCTCCATGTGAAACGGCACTCATACTATACAGGTTTGGGAAATTCATTCGGAAACATAGAATTTAACGTACAATCCTCCAAGTCGCTCTGGCTCCAATGGAAACAGTGGAAGAATCAAAACATGAGTGCGATGCTATATCAAGTAAAAATTTGGTCACCGCGAACAGCTGGCAAGTGGTAGTGGGGATCTGTCGGGTCTCCAGACATGCTTGCGCGATATACCATATCGGTTTGAAAATTAATTATGTTCAAATTACAAGAAAACATTCAAATTATAAAATGATATTTTGGTGGTCAATCAATTCAGGAGACGGTAAATTCATTCATTGTTGCCTTTGAAGATAGGACGATACCTTCAAGATCCACGATATCGAAAATAATAAAACAATTCGAGACATGTGGATGTTTACAACAATGTAGTCATTGCAGAATTAAAAAACCTACCAAAACCATAAATGAAAATCGTCTGAATAGAGAGGTAGATGTGTTACGCTGTTGAAACCTGTGAACCTTGTTCGAGTAATCGAATTGCCGAACAAGTCGATATGATAGAAACTGTTCGGAATATTTTGAAAAGAAATGGTTATCGATCTTGTAAGGTTAAAACAAACTCAGACGATTTTTCCAGAAGACCATATCAAACGAATGGAATTTTGTGAAACGATGATGGAAAAAGAAAATGAAAATAGTTTCATTTTTGAGCAATGTCTTATTTACTGATGACTCATCGTTTTCTTTGAATAGAAAACATAACCCATCAGTAGTTAGATATTGGTCTAGAATGGATAAACGTCTGAGTATGCTGTGCGTACCCAATATCCTGAAAAACTGTTTGGACTGGAATACTAGGGAATTACATCATTGGGTCATTTTTCATCGACAGTCACCTAAACGCTTGCAAAATATTTGGAGCATTAAGACAATAAAATTATTCCGACAGTTCGACATCAACTAATAATGACTTCGACTTGTCTGGTTTCAACAGGATGGCTGTCACAAGTCACAACGCACAAGCAGTCACATAATATCCCAGCATAAAATATTCTGTCATTTCTACAAATGGCACGATCAAATGGCCTCCCATTGGTCTTATTGAATTAAGGTCCAAAATGTTCGAACCTTGTGCCAAAATAGCAAATATGCCGAATATGCTCAGAGTGATGAGATTATCTCTCTATGATAGATGTGGCTACTGGTTGGCTCAACAAACTGGATTACTTGAACATACTCTTTATATACCCACATAACCATATCGTTCAACGTAAATGATAAAGTTTCTGAATCGTACATATTCTAGAAAACAACGGTTCGAATCCATTCCTACCGATCTCCTCGACGGACTATTTGCTTTGGAAATATTTGAAACAAGTTTTTTACTTATTGTACATGGTAAGACAGATATTGAAGATGATCAACCTGAGAAAATATATTTCAGCTTATTGAATTTGATTGATTTAAGCTTCAGACAAATAGAAGATACCGTAGAAAACAAACTATACTTAACCTTACCTAAAAAATTATAGTTAAGCTGAGTGATATTGATTGATTGAATCTTCAGACAAAGAGAAAGAAAAACACCCGTATATAAAACAGACAATAGTCGATCACATTAACCTTTTAGCATTCGATATCTAATACTCAACGTATTTTGAAGATCCCCAAGTCCTCGGATAATCTATACAAACAAAGACGAATTGCAGCCATACTCCATTAGCGGTATCGATACGGAAGTTAACTCGACTTCCGTTACCGTCTGAGCGTTGACGCCATATGTTTACTTTTAATGTTCCTCTTTCGTCCTCTTGGGGCGCGGGGCGGCCCGAAGTTTCCTTTTACATTCATTAAGCCTAATGGACAAACAAGCTAAATGCGACTAATTATTGCTGGGAAACGAGCTTAATATCATGTTGCTACCGATTTAATCGTAACGTGGACGCCGTCGCCCTGATTCTTCTCGTTATTGCGCTACAAATTTTATATGAATCCTTGGTCAGAATCTTCATGTTCTGGCATAACATTCGACGAAATGGCATTAATTCACAATGGGTACTTATACCGACTTGGTTACTTTGGTTAGTTAGTGAGCTCTCCGTATACAGGGTGTCTACTTTTAAGGTGGCCAACTTCTTGGTGTATTATACGACTGATATCCAGCAAAAAATGTCATATAACACATTGTCGAAATGTTGGACGGTTATTCTTCAATTTAACATTTCTTCATTTCACGAAATATTTCGAGTTTTTCTTCAAAATGATCATTATTCAGTTGTCTTGTAGTGTCATCATATTGGACCACATATTCGGAAAGAGCAATAAATTTGCTAGAAGATAGATGATTCTGTGTGGCCGAAAAAAACTCTTATTGCAGGCGTGGTAAGAAATTGAATAAAACGAAGTCGTATTTTTCCAATGGGTTTTCGATAAATATCAATAATCATGTACAGGGTATCCCATTTTGGGCACTTTTACGGGATATCTCCGTTATTTTAACGTTAGCGGGATGCGGTTTTCGCGACAGTGTGCTACTTTTTTGTGAAACTAAAGATGGCGCAATCAGTTTTGCATAGCTCTCTTAGTTTTTGCTATACAGGGCGGAAATGAAAAGTATCACTTTTTAATCACCTCCCGTATCTCAGTTGTGCTTAAACTTGGAGAAATGGTTGAAACGCATTCCTATAGATTTTTTTCCGTAGAATCCAGTGGCGTAGTCAGTTTTCAATTAAACTTTCGGTTTTGAGTTATTAGGCAAACATATGTTTTTTAAATTGGACACCCTGTATATTATTTTTTATTCTTATTAAGCACAATCTCAGCTTTTCAAAAACATATTATTTTATGCATTTATTTTCAAAACCAAGCTCAGAATTCAAGATTTTGTAATTCAATTGTGAATAACTAAGTAGTAGGCTCTATGACTGTTTATTAAAAACAAAAAAAAATGTCAAAGCTTTGTCGGTTGGTTTAAAAGTTTACAGTTCTCTCAGTTTTTATTATTTATTATATCATATTAATGATTCAGTTTTAAGTTTTTCTCATTACGGCTGCTTACGAAAATTACGAGAAATATGACATGCTTGTTTGTGATCTAGATATTATGTTAACATTATTTTCGATTTCTGACGAAATCTTGACATTTATTTTTTGTTTTTAATAAACAGTCATAGCCTACTACTTGGTTATTGACAATTTAATTACAAAATCTTGAATTCTGAGCTTGGTTTGAAAATAAATGCATAAAATAATATGTTTTTGAAAAGCTGAGATTGTGCTTGATAAGAATAAAAAATAATATACAGGGTGTCCAATTAAAAAACGTATGTTTGCTCAATAACTCAAAAACGGAAAGTTTAATTGAAAAACTGACTACGCCACTGGATTCTACGGAAAAAATCTATAGGAATGCGTTTCAACCATTTCTCCAAGTTTAAGCACAACTGAGATACGGGAGGTGATTAAAAAGTGATACTTTTCATTTCCGCCCTGTAGAGCAAAAACTAAGAGAGCTATGCAAAAAACTGATTGCGCCATCTTTAGTTTCACAAAAAAGTAGCACACTGTCGCGAAAACCGCATCCCGCTAACGTTAAAAATAACGGAGATATCCCGTAAAAGTGCCCAAAATGGGATACCCTGTACACGTTTTCTTTCACTAAAAAGTACCTCATTTAGTGTGCATTCGAATGACATATCAACTTTTGTGGACTAGCGCTCATCCGCCGCATAATATCATGGCTAACATGATAACAACGAAAAAGTCTAAAAATTCCGAACCTAAATGTGCCCTTCGTGATTGAATCTTAATGTTATTTTATGGAAGTATTAAGTTCATCTTGAATCACAATAATAAACGAAAAAAGGAACCTCCTCCTTCTTCATTACTTTTGATACATCGTTTTCGTATTAAATGTACAACTCTGCAAATTCATAGCGTTTCTGACTCAGTTCTGCACCGAACAATTATATTTTGTCGATGTGAAACCTCAGAGTCTGAAAGCGAATTAAATATAATTTCTCTTTTACAGTTCTCTAGACCAAAAAATCCAAAAGCGTTAGGTCGTGGTTCTTCGGTGGCCATTCGACCGTATCTTTCAAAGCATTATATCCATTAGTTCCTATAGTTATCTTGATATTACCGCGATTATTATGTTCTGGGCAGCCATTCATTCGAAACCAGACATTTTTATCTGTTAGACAGGTGCATTTCATCCAATTCGTCTGCCAAGTTGCTTTGGATTAATCTAATGAATTCTTCAGCATTTAAGTAATCGGTAAGTATAACTGGTCCGAAAAGTTCTCCTCTCATGACTGCCAACCTCATGTTGTTAATGATGAAACAATAGTCTCTGCCATTCATGGTTTTTTCGTAAATTAATCACACCTGCATTCGTGAAAGTGGCCACATCAGTCCTTAATATCCTATGGCCCCCCATCCTCTGAATTATTCTGCTACCTAAATGTAAGTCTGTTCTCAGCATCTACAGGTTAGAGATGAATTGATTATTTCTATGAAACTACAGTAAGATTCAATCACGAGCCATGATAATATGGCGGAGAATGAGCAGCTAGCACGAAAGTTTATATGTCGTTCGAAAGTACACTAAATGAGGTATTTACTACTGAAAAGAAAACGGGTGCATAATTATTGATAAAACATTGAAAAATAGGACTAATTTTGATAACTTTAGAGTTGTGATATTGATTTGATGAGACTACAAGCAAAAACTGAATAATGATCACTTTAGAGAAAAAACCCGTGAAATTAAGAAACGTTGCATTTAAGAATAACCGTCAACATTTCGACCATGGTTTTCGATTATTGACGTGAAAGCTGCTACAATTTTCAACGCAATAGTATTTCTCCTTTCGATATTATGAACGCTTCAACCCATAAAATCCTGTGGTTTTCATTGCAAAGCATAAAGCTCACCTTACACGGTCAATATTATTGAAGCAATATCGTTATTGATCAATATATTGAACGTATAAGGAGTGCATTGAAACAATAATATTGATGGCAATAATATTGAGAAGAATCAAATCGATTTGATATTTATTGCAGTTCTGCCAATATATTTAGGCGCCGTCAATATTATTGACACCGTGTGAGGGGTAAACAGAATATTGTGCAATAAAATTTCAGTAATTCTGGAGTGCCGTAGAGGGTGTTTGCTTAAATTGTATGTTCCCCCCTTTCGAGATGGAAACTGATAGTGAAAAGAAGCAAAAGTGTTCTCAAGATAAAAAAGATGAAGAAAAAATTTATTTTAATGTGTATAGAGGTAAGTGATGTGTTTACATCGAGCTGGCGGGGGCCGCGGGCGCGATCTGGAACGCGCGGGGTGTCAAATTCGAGCGCGGGAATCGAGCTAACCGTACTCGTCGAGATTGCGTTTTTATTCCGACGGGAAGTGCCCGAAAGTTGCGCTAGACGAAACCCCTTTTCGCGATTTTCGCAAAAAGTGCCCTCACTATGTCGCCTTATTTGGGAGAAGCGCTACAGTGAACCACACTTTTCTTTGCCTCCTTTTTTCCTCTTATTCAGAACAGAAACAGATCCTATTAAAACGATAGATCCATCCTCCCTGACTCCACAATTGAAACTGACACTTTAGTGGACAATATTATTGAATCGTGTGAGGGCTGCCGTTTTTTACCATATATTGCGTCAATAATATTGAATCAATAATATTGACCGTGTGTAAGGTGGACAAGTTTTGACTTATCAGTATTTCCAAGTTGAACTGGGATTTTATGTTCTTTGATTCAAACACTTAAGGAACGTTTAGTTACTCTTATATAGGCTGCACCTCACTCATAAGACTCTTTCTATTATGAAGGAAGTTGCTCTCCTGTCATTAACCGAAAACCGCAACAGTCAACCGTCTATTCATTTCAAAAATACCTCTCCAACGATAAGATCCAGTCTAGGAATAATCAAATAAATTTTGACAACTGAATGAAAAATAAATCAGTCATAGATTTTCTGAGAACTGTCAAAAATGACAAACATTTTCCACAAACAAGCTGATTGCGAATAATTATTGCTAGGAAACGGGCTTAATACCATGTGGCTACCGATTTAATCGTAAAGTGGACGCCGTCGCCCTGATTCTTATCGTTATTGCGCTACAAATTTTATATGACCCCTTGGTCAGAATCTTGATGTACTGGCATAAAATGAGACGAAACAGCATTAATTCACAATATGACGAGTTCCTGTTTAACTAGCACATTAGGAATCTTATTTAGTGCATTTTCCTGTTTAACAGTAAAAGTTGTGGACTGGTTACGACAATAATACTATGGGAGATAATTTGTTGACGTGACTTCCATGATGATGAAACATTCATTGATATACAGGGTGTTTCCTAAACATGCGGCAAAAATTCAGGGGATTGTTCCTTGGACTATTCTAAGAATATTTTGTCCTTTGATGATTTTTGAAAAACCTCTTTGTTTCGAAGATACAGGGGAAACAAAATTTTAGATAATAACATTTTATTATGAAAAATTACATGAAATTTAACTTAACCTACAAAAACTGTTGAAAATGACCACCTCTAGCCAAAAAAACGAATTCAAATGAAAACCGTGTTTAATCTGTATTCCTTTAACATATGAACTTATCAATTTTAAGTCAAAAAACTGGCCGTTTTTAGTAATTGGAATGTTGTTAAACAAATTTAAAAATAAATTGTACCTACTTAGTGAACACAGTGCGGTACGCATTTTTATTTAAACTATTATTAATTTTAAAAATATGAAAAATGTTGTTCGCCCTGTATCTTCGAAACAAAGAGGTTTTTCAAAAATCATCAAAGGACAAAACATGCTTAAAATAGTCCAAGGAACAACCCCCTGAATTTTTGCCGCATGTTTAGGAAACACCCTGTATTATCTGGGCTATTTCCATTATATTTACTTCTTTCAACGTTTCGGCCATCATTTGCTAGCTGTCGTCAGGAAAACACTCCTCACTCCAAACAATCAACAAAGCAATGTTCGTCACTCCTTGAAAATGTTTGTCATATTCGACAGTTCTCAGAAAACTTTGACTTTGATATGTTTTTGATTTATTATATTTATATTTCAAAACGTTTCTTTGGAATCTATAAAACTGAGTGATATTTATTCAAATTTCAAGATAAAATGGTACATACAAGTTCACGACAGATAGCACAAATAAGTAATTAAGACACGAGCAGACGATTAAGGGCTGCGTTATAAGAACGTTGGCTTTTTATACTCATAGATAGAAATGTAATCATGCTTTCCGTGATCTAAGCTCTAAAGTCAACAGAAAATGCTTGTCCAAGCTTTCGTGTTCGGATGTTCACTATTATTACAGGGTATAATAATAACCCTTTTGTATCTTGATGGTTTTAAGCTTGATCAAAGGTGACCTGTTTTAATTAGAAGAGGTATCTTTACTCATAAACCCTCCGCAGTCCGTCGAATACCTCGAAACGTTTCAAATCGGAATATACCAGTGAAAAAAATATGTGAGTTCACTTGATTCACGAATTTCGGAGAGACTTTTCCATTAGAAAACTTTAATTGAATCATGAGAAGGAAGTTATTTAAATTTCCAAGTTTTCCAGGTAAGTTTTCTGTAGAAAAGTACGCAATATCGAATCTAATTATTATGAAATATTTGAAAGTGGAAAAGTTTGGACATATTTAATTCATAAATTGATTGCTGCTCTCAACTTATGGAAGTTATTGCAAACTCGGAGTTTAAATTGAGAAAGAATTCGATGAATATCATGATGTTGCATGAAGAAATCAGATTGAGAAGTCTGAAGAATTCAAACTTCGAAATAGTTTTTATAATACAAGTACAGAAGGCATTGATATTTTTCTCACAGAAAAATCTAGTGTAATAATTGCTAAATAAAAATGTTTTCGGAAAACCTGTTGTTTTTCTGAATCATATTTTAAATAAATAAATGATACTCAGGAGAAAAATATTGGTATTCGAATGAAATCTAATTTTGCTACGACGACTGTTTCAACTGAATAGAAACCAAAATGATTGTTCAATTCGGAAAAAAACACATAATAAAAATACATACTAAGCGAAGTAAACTTGTAGTCCAAGATAAATTGTAACAGCGAGCGGATCCAGTTTTGATTTAGGGGGGGGGGTTACGTGAAGGCGATTTTTTGCCGGTGGTGGTCTTTCTCGAGGATCCACGAATTTTACGAAAATTGGAAAATTTTTCAGAGGTTCGAAGCAGTCTCAGGGAGGGATGACCCCATGTCCCCTCCTGAATCCGCCCTTGTGTAACAGAATTGCACATATCAGCATAGGGAATGTTGTAGCATATTCTGAATCTATTCTTACAAGAGATGTTATTAGCGAAATCGTTTGAGAATCTTTTCGGAACATTGAACTTGATTGACAAAATGCGTTGGCCCGTTGGCGATAGAATCTGATGTGGTCAATTCAATTATAGATGATCCTTCGAATGCTAGCAAGAGAAGATTGTACAACATCGAATACAGTCTGAGATCTTTGCGCTAGAAATATGTAAGGAAGATTTGATTTTTCATTTGAAACGAGTTCGGCTTGTCGCGCTCAGGAAAATTGAAGCAGGTGATCATTCAATACTCACGTTACTCATTATCAATCTAACTGCTCGAAGTTATGTCAACTCACATTTTTTAGTATATTTTCAGTACCGAAAATTTGGCAGACACATTTCTGGAAGGCCAAGGCATGGCAAAAAACCTTACAAAAGGTAAAATTCGTTAAAAAAATCATAGACCTCATAGATGAAAATTGTTTTCATGTATTTTCTTATTATTAACTGAGTTATCCACGAACATAGAAATTTTAGTTGTTGACGACGTTGACGTGAAATTTTGGATGAACGAATATGATCGATATCTATTTTATGCAGTTGTCGAACTTTTCTTCACTTAAGTTTGTTTCTTTTGATATTATGGAAACTTCACTGCAAAGAATACTACGGTCTTCATTCATGTGAGACAAGCTTTGACTTATCAGTATTTTCCTCTTGAGCTAGTTTTAATGTTTTCTTTCTGATATAGGCTCTAAAACACTTTCAAGGCATCTAATTCATATATGCAATTTTTAGTTAGTTGTTTTCATTATCAGTTTTACTTCTTTTTAAGTTAGATCGTATCTTGAGTCTTCAATGCTGTACCCGCATTGTAGTTATTTCTTATTCTTCTAATCCTTTCAAATAATTTTCAACATACTGTATTACATTGGTTATGATTTGCTCCGGTTCAGTTTGACTAGTTGTAGGTTATAAAAAAAAATTTCTTGGGATATCCATTTTGCCCAAGAGTTTCGGAGACTTCTCAATTTCTTCAATTTCATATTTTTGAAAAGAGCATTTTTGTGATGCCCTATAATAACATAGGAGGACAACTTTTTGGCAAACAGCTTCCATAATAATCAATGAGTTCGAAGCACACAGTTTGTGTGAAGGACGTGAAACTGAATCATCTTTATGCATTCAGGATAATCAAATTTATATTTTCTTTATTCAATTAAAGAATAATCAAACCGAAGGATGGCGAGCTCTAGGCAGTAGTAATTCAGCTCAAAAAAGAGTCTACATCAGGTTAAAAATCACAGTGCCCGAATACCCTCAACTGACACAAAGCTACTATAGTTTGAATTTATTGGCATTTAAGTTTTAAATTTTGACTGATACGTATTTATTTCCCTACTTGAAATTAATCGTTCTTTTCCATCTCTATTTAAATTTATATATGCGATGAGAATTCTGAATTACAGATTGAAACCTATCCCATAAAAGATTAGGTCGACTGAATGTGGCATTTTATAATTGGAACAACCCGAATGTTTTTCCGAAATAGCTGGAAGGTTGAATTATTGTATACCTGATCTTATCGACGCTCCTTATAAGCAACAAGAATTTTAGCGATGTATGTCAAACAGTTTCCAAGCATAGAATTTTAGATTTTTTTGTTCAAATTTCAAATTCAAGTTTTTGTCTACCTTCGCAAGAAGAAAGATTCTCCTTTCAATAGTGTAAAATTTGGTCCTCGCTGCACGTACAAACGGCCAGGCGGCCGGACAGAATTATTTTTGACCACGGATTCTTCATCCTTGTGTTCAACTGAGTCGTCAATGTCAATAAGTATCCAAAATTTCACGAGTCGGTACACTGTGCAACAATTTTATTGAATTCATTCATTCCTTTCGAGAAACGCTATAGTAGAGTGAGAGTGAGAATCAGATGAAAATGTAGGATGATGCGTTTATGCTCGCTTTCCATTTCTGAAGGTTTCGATATGCATTTCCTCCTACATTTTTAATTGTATGTATTTTCCCCCTCAAAAGGTAGCAGGAGCAGTCACATTTAGATAAAAGCTTTGAAAGCTCACCCGTCGTTCGGAGGGATTGGGAGATTGTTAACGTGCTCCTCTTTGTCGTTACCTTGAAATTGTTTTAGGCAAATTGAAAACAAGAACTGCGCATCATGCAACAAACCATTTGCAGTATAAAAACAATACATTTAGAATCGATTTCACGCTTGGGGTTTTTTCCATTCTTTCACCTACTAATGGATACGTTTTTGAATAACAACGTGCGTATTCTTTTGGCAATTCAGTCACTACTGTACAAGGATATATTGGGAAATTCTCAGCCTACTATAGAACCAAACAAAATTTTCATGTCAAAATATTTCATCAATCAATATATTCTCTCTTAATGGATGCATTTATTACCGTGAACCGTGAACGTCTAGACCTTTAAAAAAAGTTTTGTCTTGCTCTAAAAACCAGACCTTCACAGCTTTTATTATCTCCTCGTTGGAAGAGAATTCACGACCTTCTAAAAATTTTTTCAGTGGAGGAAAGAGATGATAGTAATACGGAGCAAAATCTGGCCAACAAGGGGGGTTTTCTAGTAATTCTAACCCTAAATTACGAATTTTTGCATGCCAACATGGGATTTGTGTGTTGGGAAGTCGCTTGTAAAAACAAAACACCTCTGTATAGCTTTCCGCGTGTTTTCTCTTTAATTTTTTTACGTAGAATGGTCAGTAATGTCGAATAGGAATATCCAGTTATTGTTCTGACCTTATCCAAAGAATCTATCATGATTACTCCAAAAAACTGAAGCAAGAACTTTTCCAGCAGATTTCTGGACACGAAACTTCTTAGGTCTTGACTCTTGAAGGATCAGAGTGTCACCATTCCATTGATTTTTGCTTTGTTTCTGGATCGTAGCAATGTACCAAGTCTCATCCATAATAACATTTCGGTTTCAGGAGTCTACATCGTTTTCGAATGGAACACAAATCAAACGCGATGCTTCTACTACACGCTTTTGGTTAAGATTCAAACATTTGGGGATCCATTTTGCAGAAATTATTCTCATGTAAAAATTGTTGTGAACTATATGATGAAGGCGTTCGTATGAATATAAAATATTCAGTGCTTCAGATATCCGTTTTAGACTGACTCAGAAACTGGCCATCACGATCGGTTTTCATCTTCAATGGAAAATTAACCTCTTTTGAAGCTTGCAATTCAAATTTTCAAGGTCGTATACGAAGGACATTGATCACTAAGATTATTAAGCATAGCTTCGTAAATCTGCTGACTTCTTAACACTTTTAAATACAGGTTTTCGATGATGGTTCGGTACTCCAATTTCACGATTGTAACAATTTTGGTGGACATCTTTTGTTTGATTTGTTGGTGGTTTTCTTTTTTGAGTTCAAAATTTTCACTGCCACTTCTTATAAGTTATTGTTCGTTGCTATGGTATTGCAATATTTTATTTCTGCATGGAACTGATCTAGGCTAACTAATTATTACCAATACATCCTCGTAAAATAGTTTCTGAACTTTCTATGACAATTTTCTCTAACGTTCATACCAATGACTACATCTAAGTTGACTTCTGTTTTATAGGGTGACCTGAATTGGTGATTACTAAACTACAACTTTTTAATCCTGCGAGATCTAAAAATATGAATGGCACCATAACGATTATCTTTTCTAGAGAAATTCATTATTTTTTCAACTGCATTGCTTTATTTCTTTTGTTTTCGAGTTGTATGTTAAAAGTGACGTTTGGGGGTGGCAGGAAATTATTTATGTGCTCCCTTTTGTCGTTACCTTGAAATTGTTTTAGTCAAATTTAAAACAAGAACTGCACATCATTCAAAAAAACATTGGCAGTATAAAAACAATACATTCAGAATCGATTTCACGCCTGGGGTTTTTCCATTGTTTCGCTAATGCGCTAATGGATACGCAATTTATTCACTGCTGTATATGTATATGTGAAGCTACTGCGAAATTTCAGTTCTCAAAATCAGATCACCTACCTACTCATTGACAAAAGAAATATTATAAACAGTGCACCTCACATGGAAAAAACTCATTTCCTCAGAAGAAAATATTTGACAACTGAATCCTGGAACAGGTCAATTTTTGGTTTACTTTCACTGAATTTGATGCATTTTTGAAGGATTTTTGTTGTACGCTGCGCCATCCCATCATTATAGTCTTAACTTTTCGAAGAGATAAAGTGGGTCATGTGGTACTTTTTTGGCAAGGTCTTTGTATCTTCGTACAGGCGTGCAGAAGTTTTCAAGAATTTTTTTTAAATTTGTTAGTTGAAAGAGGTTTACAGTATGTGCACTTTGTCATGGCTCGTTTACTTTGAGACGATGGTACCTGAAATTTGTATCCGAAGGAAAGCACAATTTTCAACCCCTTTCATCCCCCTTACTTGAAAAGTAAAAACATTGATGGAACTGCGTTGTCAGAAATCCTCCTTGAATTGAATATTTCTTCGAAAAGTTTCAACTTCAGTAGATACGTACTTATAACATCCTACTTAAGATCATCATTGCAGTCTTGCAAGTGAGGTTGTTGAAAGGGGTTAAAAGTTGTGCATGAACGAAACTGTAACGGTAGACTTTCATTCGGTGACAAACATCAGGTACCATTGTCTTTAAATAAATGAGCCATGACGCTTTTGGGAAAATAGCGAATCCGAAAAAAATCCATATCTCCACTAATACTGATGATAGAAAAAAACATTCACTTTCTCATGGGTCGATTACATTGAGATACTTCACAAACTGCTACTGAGCGAATTTAGAGCTGATTGTAAATTCGCTCAGTGTTCACAAGCTGCGACTAAAGTTGAAAGCTGGGCTACTGTACACGCTAAATCGCTGGCATTTTGGCTTGTTGGCATGTAAACAAGCCGTGTCTGATCACAGTTGTTACTAAACAATCTGTGAATTCTCATCTACTCGGTGGTTCCTGGTTATTAAATTTGAAAACGTATTTGACATTTACCTCAGATCCTTAACAACGAGACAAACATAAACCTCACGTGGATCGCCAGATTGTTGGCTACTCAGCGAGTAGACAATTCACTCGCTTCTAAATTCGCTCAGTAGCAGCTTCTTAAGTATCTCAGTGTAATCGACCCATTAATGAGTGGCGCGCTTGTTTTTTCAGTGGTATTGTCGAACACGAGTATATGACCCACAGCTATGTTTTCTTTAAACGTAAACACCAAATTTCGGTGCCATTTTTCAAAATCTTTATTATTGACTTTATCAAAGATATATTAAATCGTATGGATTGTATCGTGAAAATAATAATCTTTTTCATTCCTCGTTATTACAGACCAACTGTTATCACTAGTATGTTTAAAAATATATTAGTTCTTCTTTATTCCTTTCTTAAACATATTATGATGAAACTCAACAATTTATTCAGGAAATGAACTAAGAAGAACTGGTAGTTTGTTTTAGGGAATAATAATGGTAACAACTATTTTTGGAATGAAAAAAAGGTTTTTCGATATAAACCGTAAGGAGTTATATATTTTCAATATGTATATTATGCATATTTATGTGTTTCAGTTGTTGTTCAATTATGGTGCCTAATGAATATGATATTTTTCACACTTATCCTGAAATGTTCCAGTCTCTACTTTGTTCGCTCCAAACAACAGTGTCAAAAAGTATTGTTTTTCGCTCTTAATAATATTGGTTTTAATATTTTGAGTGCTGGTATGCCAATATTATCAACATTGTATAGCATGAAGAAATTCATCGATCCCCAGTTCCCCAGTTCAAAACATCATAAGCGCGATGGATGGCCAGCATTTCTCTAGCAGCTCACTTAGACTTTTATTTCACCTTTTTTATATGACATTTGAACAACCCATAAAAAACTCAATAAATCAGCTGGTTTGATTTATAAATTGCATAGCAAAAGTGCGCGATCCCATTACCACTGGCGCCGTGGTTTTTATGCCATCCATTGTTAATGATATTCCGCATTATTCTTAAGCCCGCAGGTTGTTTTGAACATGCCGGACATGTTAGACGATAATTAACGCTTGATTGATTACTGTTCGCAAAATATTCAGTTCGGTTTCATTCCAACCAGACGTTGAAAGAACGCCTGCAGTAATATAGCAGCGGTATAATAAAAAGAATTGACCAAGGCAATGATTTTGAAATATTGCCATTATCGGTGACTGATTAGTCAATCAGTGTTGAACTACAACACGATAATTTCCGAAAGAAATCACTTCAAGACTTGAAATATGCAAAGAAGAATGTCTCGGCATTGTAAGCCTGCGCAAATAATGTCTTGGACAAGAGAATTATAGCAAAAGCGCCTTGAAGCCCTCTCAGGTATTAGAATTTATAACGGCTTTGGAACTGTAGGGAGAGCTGCAGAGGAACAGTTGCGAAAAACAGCTCTGACGAGGAACCCAATATATCTTAAGGTCGCAATGTATTGATTGCAACGTCCTTAATAACCAACAATCTTTAAGGTAGGTTTAAAATGTTCAGAATCATTAAAATTCAGTTCTTTTATTGGCATATTCCATGACGATATCAGCGCTAAGGTGGCGAGAATCGAAGCTGAGCTATGATAGTATTAAATGTTAATAATCTTGTTTTGGACAAATAAGTCATTGGAGTTTCATCGAAATTTTTATGAATAATCTGGAAATTAATACGAAGGAACCGAATTTGACTGGAATTATCCATGCCTTAAGCTGTCGATCACTATAGCTTTCACCCTCGGTACACCGCTCGAATCGAAATATCTCATCTCCCTCGAAAGAACTCATGAGTATGGGAAGTCCAAAGACTGGAATTATTATTTTAGCGTTGTGGGTTTTCGTTTTCCTTTTTATATGTGGGAATGTCGGTTTGCCGGCAGATCGATTTTATGCAATTTCCGGTGGAAGCTCGCTGTAGCGGCGCCATACGATATTTTCACAATGGTCGTTCTAGTCAATTTATTGGTAAGTGATAATTAAAAGGCTTTTTCGTCGATGAAGCGGAGCATAGTTAATGAAGTCAGATGTGAATGCTCAAATTTAATGGTATAATTTAGACTGAAGATGCATTAACTTATATGATTATAATTCTGATCTCCATTGTCAACTAACCAGAATGAATAGATATAATAATGTGGGCAATACTGTTTTTTTCTTTACGTTCATTCAAGGCAATAGATAATTTGGATGTTAGTTATGACTTTGGCAATACTACAATAGTTTAGATTTTTATGTTCTGTAGACTTTCTAGAAATATTGATAATAAATAATGCAAGCAGAGAATAACATTAATCGAGTAAAATCAATCAATATTGAACTCATACTTCGGAGTTAATCTCGTCCTCGTTCAGAGCAAAATGCAAGAAAGTGGTGTCAAACAGAACACCCATGGATGGCCATTTCGTCCCCATTAGGACTCATCAGCATGGAATAGAATACCTTGTATCATACAGATCGATTCCATGCTGATGAGTCCAAATAACGACGAAATGGCCATGCATCTATTTGATACCACTTCCTTGCATTTGCTTTGAACGACGGCGAGATTCGCTCCGAAGTATGAGTTTAATATTGGTTGATTTTAAACGTTTAATATTATTCTCTTGTTTCATTATTTATGGATTCATGGCGATGATACGCGTTAAACCCCTGTTCAGTGATAATAAAGGTCATTTTTCAAAATTGTTCGGAATGCGTTCACAACTTTCAATGTCAATTAGACTGCAAATGAAAAAACACAATTCTGAAGATTTTACAAGTTTGTCTGAAGGAGGTGTCTGATATAGATACCGAAACGTTACATTATTATTTACTTTTTTCAATTTTTCTGTTAGGCAACAATTTTTTTCAAAACCAATTTGCTCCTTGCACATAACGAGCACTTCATCTTAATGGATTTTTTTTAAAATTATTTCTGTTTCCGAGACTGGGAGTGAAAACTGACCAGATTCATGAATTGACCTCAAACACAAAACATATGGGGAAATTATGATTTTCATTCTGCAAAAATTAAACTTCATAACAATTCTTTGGAACTTTTCAGGAATTGTTTCTGTATATAATAATGCTGCTGGTGGTATAAATCACACATTCCTTACCTATAGTAACAGTAAGGGACCCCGCAGACTGCAGACTTTTAATCGGCCGATAGTTCAGTTGAGTTAACTTGGTTGGCTCGGTGTGCGCACTTTCAGCCCAACTCAACTGAACTATCGGCCGATTAAAAGTCTGCAATCTGCGGGGTCCCTAATTATGATATAATTGAATATACAGATGTGGTAGAAACGGATGGAAACAGAGGAGTTTCAGTGTTAAACTCACGCTGGTTCGGAGTCCAGTGGAGCAGTGGAAGAATCGAAACCTCGGAGCGATGCGATGTTGAATAAGCGGCTGGTCTGTTGGAATGGCAGTCTGTAGTGGTAGTGGGGGATGCATCGCTCTGCTCCTGCTGCAATTCTTAACGCGGTCCGCTGATTGAATTAGTCGCAATCCAAACTTTGGATGCGATAGACCATACGGTTTGAGAATAAATTAGATTCTGCGGAAATCAAAATGTATACGGTTGAAGAGAAAATTCAAATAATAAAATGGTATTTCGGTGGTCAATCAATTGCGGAGACAATAAATTCGTTTATTGTTGCTTTTGAAGATAGGCCGAACCTTCACGTTCGGCTATTTCCAAAATAGTCAAGAAGTTCGAGCAATGTGGTTGTTTACGAACATGCCTTCATTGCAGAATTGATAAACCACCGAAGACCGTCAGTGAAAATCGTTTGGCAAGAGAAGTGGATGTTGTGCGGCTGTTGAAACCAGTGCACCTTGTTCTAGCAGAAAAATTGCCCAGCAAGTCGATTTGGGCGATAGAACTGTTCGGAATATTTTGAAAAGAAATGGTTACAAATGTTATAAGGTGCAAACCTCTCAGGAAATTTTTCCAGAAGACCATTTCAAAAGAATGGAATTCTGTGAAAAGATGATGGAAAAAGAGAATGAGAGTAGTTTCTTTTCTGAGCAATATCTTATTCACGGATGAGTCATCGTTTTCATTGCATAGAAAACATAATCCATCCGTAGTAAGATATTGGTCTAGGGAGAATAAGCACCTGAGTATTCCTGTGCGTACCCAGTATCCTGAAAACTTAATGTTTGGACAGGAATGCTGGGTAATTACATGATAGGGCCATTTTTCATCGATGGTAACCTAAACGCTGCAAAATATTTGGATCTATTACAGAATCAAATTATTCCGACAGTTCGACAACTACCAATTAATTTTGATGATGTCTGCCCAAGTCATAACGCAAGCGCAGTCACACAATATCTAAGAACGACTTTTTCTGATCGTCTCATTACCACAAACGGAACCATCAAATGGCCCCCCAGATCTCCAGATTTATCTCCCAATGATTTCTTTCTTTGGGGATATCTCAAAAATATGGCGTATGGGCAAGAAATTGAAAGAGCGACGAACATTATTGAATTAAGGTCCAAAATAATCCAACTTTGTTCCAAAATAGCAAGTATGCCGAATCTTCTCCGAGATATGAGATTAAATCTTTATAACAGATTTGGCTACTGTTTGGCACAACAAGGTGGATTATTTGAACATTTGATTTGAATTTTTCTTCAATATAAAATGTTTTAATTTGTTTTCTATTTTCGTAGAATTAATTTCTGTTTTTTTCATTTTTTTATTTTCGTTGAATTTATTTTTGTTTTTCATAGAATTTATTTTATTTTCAAACCAGTTATGGCGAAAAAGAACCTGAATATTAATTTTAACAGGAAATTATTTGTTTCATTCATTGAGGCAAATAACTTCCGCCCATGGCGCCATAAGAGTGGAGAAAATTTGTCGTATTCATTTTCAATAGACATGCGACGTTATCCATCTCCCGTTTCGAGTGTTACTGATTCTTCTTCGATTCGAATGATTCGATCCTAGATCGTTGCGCGCCATCCCCCACTACCACTACATACTGCCATTCCAACAGACCCGCCGCTTATTCAATATCGCATCGCTCCGAGGTTTCGATTCCGAACCAGCGTGAGTTTAACACTGAAACTCCCCTGTTTCTATCCGTTTCTACCACATCTGTATAAGTGCAAGTGCAAACCATGCAATCAAACTAACCAGCTGAAAATTTCACGAAGTTACTCTATTTCGTACCACACACACAGATTTTTTCCACATCGAAGTCAATAAGCAAGGAAAATAAAAGAGTACAAAATATACCAACAACAAAAAGAATTTTCGACATAACGATGCACATCAACAAATTTGAAAACAGCAGAATAGCGTAAAAGACTCTCGTCATCTCACAAAAATGGCTTGAAGTAAAATATTCAGTTTGAAAGAACTCCTTTCGAAACACCTCACAACTATTGAATGTTTTCAAACAGTAAACCCATTATCGTTTTTTCCGTTACCTGACAAAAGAATTTGCGGCCCCTTCGGAATATTGAATTCGTTTGACTTGAACTTTTCGAACGCGTGATTTAGTTTCTTCAGCATTCGATTCAATTTATGTCATCAAAGAAACACTTCGTTCAACATGTTCTATAGATTTCTTTGATTTCGCACAGAACTGGAGTATAACGCATGCAGAAGTTAATGTTTTCAATATTATTTTTTGGCCCTTCCCATGATATGTGTTCTTTGATTCGAACTTTTCAGTTTTGATAGGCAAGCGTCTATCGTTTGTATGAGTGTTCCTGCAATTTGATTCTTTTCAATCATATTATTTACTTCTTTCAATTATATTTATAATTAATAAGAATGGACGATAAAATTCGATCATAAGATTTCAATATTTGTATGAATACTTTTCAACTAATATCTATCTTTTACAATGTAATATACGATTTATTAAGTTCTATTCTACGTCTTCCGATGCCTGTTAGCCAGCCTTCTCTATCATTTCAGTATGTGTCTTCTAGTCCTCTCTCCATGATTCTTCATTTTTCTGTTCATCAACTTCTCTTAGATCTTCCACTTCTTCTCCCTACTGGTTTCCATTCCATTAATTGTCCGGGTTCCTTAAATCCGTCATCCTCTGTACATGTTTAAACCATATAAGCTGTTTATCTTTGATATTAACTCTCTCATTTTCTCATTTGTGGCCCTTCATTCTAGCTTATGCAGCAGCTCTTCGACAAAAAATCCATCTCAGTAGCATTCGATATTTCATCAGTTCTTTTCTTAAACGGTGTTATAGATCCTTTTCCTATTTTCTTTATTTATGTTCTTGTCCCGTAGTATTCCGTTTAGCAACGACACCACTTTTTTGCCTTGGGTATTTCGTTTCACACCAAATATTTGTAGTTTACTGCATTTTTAATCACTATTTAGTAAACGATCTTTTACAATGAAAAAATTTGAATTGTTTGAAGACACGAAGACAACCTTCTGCACAATTACCAATGAGGTTTTTTGTGCGTTGTCTTACAGCTTGGGGAGACCGGGGTTGGTTGTGATAGGGGCAGGTTGTGACAAAGTCTTTCAGCTCAATTAATAGATGTCTACTATTTCGCGATTAATCCATCTGAACCGTCTATAGTTATTACGGATTTATTCTGATGGTGGCTTTAATCCTTAACATACCTCGCTTGTGTTTGACGATAAACGTGTTTATTTGTTTCTCATTTGTAAAAGTCAGTTTCCAAAAACACAATATTAATCAAGAAAGTTTATTTTATCAAGTCACTAACTTTTAAAACTGACAGTTTACTTGCAAAATTTTCACAAGTTAGTAGTATTATTTACATTAGAAAATTCTGTGTTATCGTCATATATGTGAAAATCATGGTACAATTGTTATTTCCAGTAACACAGATTTTGATAATGAAAGAGTTGATACTGAGGATGATGAACCATCTGTTGACTCAGAAACTGCTGAACTCGAGGACTGCAGAACATTTGTACTCTCCTTACTACCAAATAATTCGCTAGACATTTCGATTTTTTGTTGACCGAATCATCGACATAACTCATCGCAATTTCGGTGCTCTTCCACCCTCCTGCACGCTTTAGTGCTAAAATATCTCCAGCCGAATCCGCAACCATAGTGGCTCCAGTTCAGCGAAAAGAGTGGCCTCTGGGTCTTTTAAACCTCAATATTTCGCAATCTGATTGATTGATTGCAAATGAAAAAATCACACAATTCTGAAGATTTTACGAGTTTGTCTGAAGAAGGTGTCTGATATAGACACCGAAACGTTACATTATCCTTTTAATTTATTTCCTTTTCGGTTTTACTGTTAGGCAACAATTTTTTCAAGACCAATTTGCTCCTGACAAATAAGTGCAAAGATTCTAGCAGGAGAACTTCACCTTGATCAAACATTTTGCAATTAATTCGGTTCCAGAGACTGGGAGTGAAAACCTATAAGTTTTTAAGAAACTCAAACTGTGACAAGGAAATTTTATATGTATATTAGATGTCAACGATAGTGTAACAGTTATTGAAAATTTCTCGCACGAGAAGGGAACGTCCACTAAGCAGACAACGTCACTGAAAGTAATAAATCTCCATCGAACAATTAAACTGATGATTAGACTCTTCTTTATGTGCTAATAGCGAAATCTGAAATTACACATAATTGCCCTCTGTGCCCGCGAACTGAATTTGATTTATATAATCGTGAATTAACAACGTACAGTATAATAAAATATAACGAAGTTAATGTCGATTATCATTGTTGCAGCTAATGACCAGCAACTTGCATTCCGCTAGCATTAGTATTTGGCTCGTGTTATGGCCTATAGGAAGTATAATTTGATTCAATAAATACAATGATTAAAATTGCAGCATAACACAGATGAATTCGAGAAATCTTTCATCACATTCTTCTTGAATTCTTGATTGAAATACATTCTCATTTTGCACAAGACACTGTGTTCCAGTAGAGTTTTGACATTTCTCGTAGTGCTTCTGAATACTTTGTGAACAGTTGCCATTAGGATTGCACATCAAAATAGCATGAATTGAGCATTGAAATGGAAATGATCAATTTCGTACACATTAAAATAACCTTTTATTTTGAGCTCGACAAAAAATTTCTTCAACCACTAAGCTACAACTCCACCTAGCATTTATGAGCGCTCGTTCTACAGTTCGAGTCCCAAATGCCTCGGTTAAGTTCGTTTACCAGCCAAATCGTACAGGGTGTTCAATAAAATATGGCCATTCAAATGTTTGATCCTCCATATTTCAAAAAGAAACCAATCAAAATGAAATGTTGCTGCCACATGCAAGATGCTCATAATAAGCCTCATGCAACATTTCGTGGCCATAGTGTTAACAGAACCATAGAAAATTCAATGGAAATATTGAAAAGAAGAATCTTTATGTTTCCATAACAAGATATCCTATTTCTGTAAAATTTATGTTGTGAATGAAGATTGATAAGGTGAATGTTAATGCAAAATTTCAAGAAGATCGCATCATCTGGATCATAGACTTACTTATTTTCAATTATTGAGTTTTTACATATCTCATTTTTGAATGATTTTCAGAATATAATATCGACCGTGCTGAAATGTTGCATTCATAAACATGAATTTCAAGTCCTATACAAAATTTTGAGGTAATAGCATTATTGTTTCTGCACCAATTAACCAGCGCTCAAAAGCACCGGCTCAGGGCTTTTCGTGAATTAGGGATTAATGGTTTTGTACTATGAACGTGCTCGCTCCACTCACGCGTTAAAATATCTCTACCATTAATCGCTGTCATCAATAAACTTGTTGATTGATAACTAAAATTTTTCATAACGAATTCAAGAGTTTAAACTTTTTTGAGTCACTGATTCAAAAGATATTAATCTAATATACAACTTTCGCGCAATCTTGTATATAGAGTTATTTTTGTTATAAGAGTTGAACTAAACGAAAGCAAGAATTTATAAAACTGCAATAAGGCCAATTCTGACATATGCGGCGGAAACCAGGCCTGAGAACTCGAGAACACAGCAAATACTGGAAACAACCGAAATGAAGATTGTTCGAAGGATAGCAGGGAAGTCACTGTTGGACAGAGAGAGGAGCGAAGACATAAGACGAAAATGCAAGATAGACAACATAAATGAATGGGTTCTGGGAAGGAAGATTGAATGGAATGAGCATATAGACAGAATGAACCAAGATCGGATAGTGAGAATTTCGAGGGATAGATCACCAGGAAGAGATGGAGTGACAACTTGCCCAGATAGACCATCGAATGAAAGTGGTGAATTTTCGACGTAGATCAGGCCAAAGGCCTATTTAGAAGAAAGAAGAAGAAGAAGAGTTGAACTACATAGCCACATACTAGTATATAGAGGTTAACATAAAATAAAGTAAAATTCAAAATGATTAATTTTTGTTCTTCATATATGATTAAACTATTAAAAGTAAAAGTAATAATAAATCGAGTTGTCAACTATATGGTTACTTTTCGCAACTTCATTGATTGCTTAACAACTGTCACTATTTAAAACACAGCTGTTTCCATTCAGGATCTATTTTTTACTTATGTTCAAAGGAAATAATCAAAATCATTCATCTGGATAATAACTGAACGATATGGATTGTGATTTCAATGAATAACGCCTCGTATTTATATTTAAATTTTAAATCTACATATGCATGTTTGTCTTAAGTGATTAAAATGTACTTTCATAAAGGAAAAAATATTTGGAACCTAATGGTGTCAATACAAAAAAATAAACTCATATGCAAATGAAATTGCTATAAATCATTCACTTTGTAATTAGATCAATTACTATATTTGGAATCGTCAACAATTTTTTATTGGTTGATTTATTGTACTTTTATTCTTGTGCTTGTAATGAATTCCGATGAATAAATGGATATCGGTAGACATCAGCTGCTAACAAAAAATTAAGTCTTACTTAAATCGAAATATCTACGTTATATAACAGGTGTCCTGGAACAGTTGGTACAGATGTAATTTAGTAAAGTTGGGCCATGTTTAACTAAAATTAATTTTTTCAATTATCGCACGTATTGTTTAACTTACTTTTTATGATTTAGTTCCCTGAAAGTTATGAAAAATTTCCGAGAATGTGATTATCTAAAAAAATAATAGGAAATGCTCAACTGGCAATTGCCTGAAACACTGTTCGTTTTTTGCGGAATTTTTTAGATAGTGGGAGATACTGAATGGTTTCAGTTTTCCAAAGCATTTTAATCACTGAGAGATTCACATAAAACAGCAGTGTTTTTTATAATGAAATAACGCATGAATATAAACATACAGTATGAGACAGAAAACATCAAAACATGTGCTGCTTGAAATCAACATTTTTTTATTTTGAGTATTGAAAATTCGATGCTGCACGAATTGAGAAATATTCAAAACAGCCCCCTGTATTTTTTTATGGTAACTACATGGAGATAGAACAGAGAGGAGACGATATGACATATAATTGGGTAGTAAATAATGATACCACTGAGTGGGGCTAAGTCAGGGACCAATATGGTGGAAAGTTCAGAATTGAATTGAGTCGACTTTCAATCAGATAATCTGATTTATACAAGAAACACGACGTGTTGAGCCTTAAGGAAACCTGGCGATAATATACACATATAAAAAATATAAGATTACCATGGGAAACAGCACACGATACCATTTAATTTTTGTTTATTAAGCAGAAAAATCACAATAAATTGAACAAGGCGCAAAAATTACAAGTTTTACGAAAAAATCAACGAATGTCAATTTGACGTAAAGGTGGTGTTGATATGGCGGATCTGAAATCACATTTATTTCCATAATGTCAACTCTATACTATTCTATCTCCATGGGTAACTACGAACTGACGGCTGACCGTCAACATAATTTCGGAATCGCCTCAAAACTTGAATTTAAAATTTTTATTGAACATTTCACGGATCCTGTAATATAAAATAAAGGATAATATTCATATAATTCAGAAAAATGGTGAAAAAACACTGACAAATACACTCACCGGCAAAATAATCGATCCATTCAAAAAAGTTTGTTTATTCATAAATATGTTATAACCTGTCCAATTTGATTGATTTTTTTCTATAGTAGGTAAGTTCATTCGAAATCAATCAACGGATTTCGAATTTCAAGAAAACTTGCCACACGGTCAGATAAATGTACATCGAAGTAGTTCGGAAGATTCTCTCATTTCAATAATTTCTTTTCGAATTCGAAACAGAACTTGGATGTTCAAGAATTCAGAGAAATATGGGAGATATTTGATATTTTTTCCTCTATACTCCTTAACGAGAATATTTAGCTATCAATCATCTCTAATAAATTTTCACATAATTGGTCTGTCTAGACAAGCTCCAGTAATTGTATATCTCAATAATGAAAACTCAATATGCTAATAAATCGGGTGTGTCCAAGATTTCATCGTAAAAGAATTTGGTTTTGGTAGTACCAATGAGATGATCTCATTGGTGTTCTTTTGAACCATAAAATCGAGCACTGACCATGAAAGAAGCGAATAACCTGAAGGATTTGAAGAGTTTGAACGTCATCTCTAAATAACTACCAATCACCGACTTTTCACATCGTCGTTCTTCAGTTCTTGAGGTTTTTTTCCTAAATTGACATAATCTTCATGGTATGAACGAACATATCTCCTCTTTATTTAGAATACCCATGATATAATATTGGAAATTGAGCAATTAAAAGGGTCATTAATGGAAAAATATACATAGGATCGATAAGAGAAAATATATTATTATTCTGACAGTTTTAGATCGAATAAATTTAAAACCATATCAATTATTCCCGTAGAAGTATTAGCTCCACCAGGAATATTATTACAAATCGGCATAGTGTTAAAACTTGAAAATGAAGGAAATCGATTGACTAGCGAAACTACCTGATCAACCTGATCTTAAATGAATTCGTACCTTTGAAGCTCAATAACGTTCAACCTGTAATCTACCAAGGTCCTCCTGCAAAATGGATACGTGAAGATAGTGTTTTGAAGACATACCAGTTAGCAGTTTATGTAAATAATTGTAAACACCTTTATACAGGGTGTTTGGTGATTCGACGTGATAATTCGAAAGGTATATACTAGACAAGATGTCATTCGCAGCAAAATGCGTCTAGTGAAGCATGGTCCGAAAAGATATGGTTACGAAGTATGGCAATTTTTCAACTTCCTTGAAATTTTCTGCTTCGTTACCGAAAAAGATTAATTTTCTGAAAACTGCTTAACTCTAAATATTCAATGAATAATGTTGTAAAGCTGAGGAGATGGTTCTCATAATGAATAATGTTGTAAAGCTGAGGAGATGGTTCTCATTTCTTGCAAAAAAATATTCAATAAAAATGCGGATAACCTGAGATATACATGGTCATATACAAAGTGTTTCACGAATGATTGTACAGGCTTTCAGGGCAGATGCAGGACATTTCGGTGATTCTGAATCAGTGTTTGAAATATGTCCTAACAATATTCGTTTGAGAGACACAGGATGTTTTATATATTTCTACAGAATTATTCAATTGACATAACTCTTGAATGGCGGCATGGATCTTCATGAAAATTTCAGGGAATGAATATGGGCCAGTGGTAAATATTCGCACATAATGGCTTGCTGATAGCGCAGGCCCGGACTGAGAAAATTATATTTTTTATTTCATATCTTAACAAACACCCTGTATATCGGATTTTCGAAAAGCAAAACATTCCTCAAAATCTACAATAAATACTCTGTCGATCAAACCTTCCAAGATCAATAGCACACTTCGCATCATCATATTATGAACCATTGAATATTTGGAATTTTTAATTTATAGTAGTACGGACCTGTAAATGTAAATTTCCGAATAATGCGTTAATTCACATTGAATGAATTTAATTTCACCTGTGAAATTTTAGCGCATTTGAATGCAGTTTATCCGGGACATTGGTTTGGTAGAGGGGGACCTCATGACAGGCCTGCAAGATCCCCAGATCATACATACATGCATGGATTAATTATTTTCTCTTGGGACACTTGAAAAATGAAGTTTACTTCGAAGTAATCATAGAAAGGGAGCATCTGCTTAATCGTATTCAAGCTGCATGTGAAGCGATACGAAACCAACCAGATTTTGAAGAAAGCTGTAGCTCATTGATAAGAAGAGCTAGAAAATCTTCAGAAGAAGGAGGGGTATTTTCGATACAAGTTATAATTTTTTTATTTATTGTCCATTTTTTTCAGTTCTACATGTTCATAAGGTACATTTTACTTGTTTTTAAGTACATTTTATAATATTACAATTAAATCTTCAATGTTAAATCAAGTAAATTTAGTTTGTTAAAAATGTTTGATGTTGCTGCCATGCATCCGTGTTTCACTCATTCGAAGAAAGAATTTTCGAAGTTGAGTAAGTCGAAGATAAGTATTTCCATCACTTCTATGTTCAGGTATCTCGGTAATCAGAAGTGGATCCCCTACATCCATGTTTTGGATGGAATAAGATGCAGTACCATACCTTAGTCATGTCACTAAGGATTTTAATCGATTTTATTATGAATTCATTCATTATGCGGAGATTTAAAGGTCAGTGTTTACTATAAATTGAAAATTCCAAATATTATATGATGATGCGAAGTGTGCCATTGATCCTGATAGGCATGTTCGAAAGAGTATTCATTGTAGATTCTCAGGGAAAGATGTGGAATAAAGAATATAATTTGTTCAGTCCGGGCCTGCGCTATCAGTATGCCATTATATGCGAACATTTGCTACTGGCCTATACTCATTCCCTGAAATTTTCACGAAGATCCATGCAGATTTCAAGAGTTATTCCAATTGAAAATTTCTGTACAACTACACAGAACATCCTCATCTCTCAAACGATTATTGTTATGACATATTCCTAACACTGATTCAGAGTCACCAAAATGTCCTGCATCTGCCCTGAGAGCCTGTACAATAATTCGTGAAACACCCTGTATAGCTAAGCCAGTTTTTTCATGAAATCTCGATGAAAGAATTGAGAATTACTCGAAAAAAGTTTTATGAACTTGGTGTACAAATGTAAGGAAAAACTCATTCAGATATCCCCTACTGCACTCGTGGGCTATGGTTCAAGTGAAATAGGGAATATTAATGAAGAATAAGATATCTGAATGACTCGAAAAAGCCATAATTTTCGATTGCATGAAGGAATTATTGACGTGTGTACCTTTTTCAAAGGCTAACGAAACAGAGAAGTTGTTCCTCACCTCTGCACACTAAGTTCATAATACTTTTTTCAAGTAATTCTCAATTCTTTCATCAAGATTTTATGAGGAAAACAGGTGCAGCTGTTCATGACCCTGCATATCTCAGGTTATCAAAATGAATGATCAGAATGAATTTTTAGTGAATACTTTTTCCCAAGAAATGAGAAACATATCCTCAGCTCTCAAAAAAACTATTCATTGAATATTCAGAGTCGAGTAGTTTTTACCAACTTATGTATTTTCGATAACGAAACAGAAAATTTCAAAGAATTGGAAAAATCGTAACCATAGATTTTCGGACCATGCTTCACTAGACGCATTTTGCTGGAAATGTCGTCTAGTATATGCCCTTCGAAGAATTACGTCGAATTACTAAACACCAGTATACTTCGACTAGAATACATATACCGCTTGAAAGTTCAGACAATTTGAAAGTAATCGAACAGTTGTCTAACCAAGTCGAAAGAAGTTGCGTAGTACCTAGCGTGGGTGCATCGGTCCGACATGGAAACGTGCACAAGAAGGTATTAAATCTTTTATACCTGTTTTACAGCCGTACTGAGGACACCATCTGGCAATCGATTCCCATCAAAATATTTCATTAAACATTGCCGGGGATCGACTGGACGGATTACAGCGTCTAAGGTGTTCCCGCATGCAGCAGGACGCATTTATAATGGTAATTTGCAGTCTCAAACGACCAAAGACGAAATTTGAACTCCCAGCTACGCGGTGAACAACACAAGAAAACAACAGGTGTCCCGTCAGCCTCGAATTTCAGACAGGGCGATTTAGTGCCGCCTCTGCAGATCGAAGGAGGCTGAGGTGCAACGGAAATTTCCATCTGTAATTGACGGCTAACGAACTGTTGGACTGACGGCGACGAATCTCGTTCAATACGTCTGTCGTCGCTACGCAATATTGCTGGAGAATTTTGCAACATAAACACATAGCGATGACGTCAGGTGAACTCGATGACCGACCCATAGCGGCGGTTCATGTTGCAATTATTGTTTTGTTGAGCTTTGGTTCCTCGAACTTCATACAAGAGCATCCTTGTCGAATACGAAGTAGGTGGATTTGAAAAGAAATAATCAGTCAGATATACGGAAATGAAGATTTCACTTCAGCACTGCGAGAAAATGAAAGTGAAATGATCTCGTGTTAATGAATCAAGAATAGCTGAAGTTAGTAAATTCATTGAAAAAATCTCACCTCACCCCCTTGTTTTTTTCATAGAATGTACCTTCAGGGTAGGGTGACAAAAGCGAGGTTGAAAAATGCAGTGCTTCCACCGCAGAAAAAATGTGTTTCCGTTGACCTCAAAATGAAAGCTTAGTTTAACGTAATTAATCAATAATGATCCATTTTATTGGTCAATTTCCAATGTGCAAAATTTCAACAAAGAGGAGGCTTCTCTAGGTTCATTCATACAACAAAGTTCAGGCCAATTTAACAAAAAAAATCCTCATGAACTGAAGAACGACTTGGTTGGTACGTTATTTAGAGATGATGTCAAATCCTCCAGGTTATTGGCTTCTATCATGATCAATGCTCGTTTTTATGGTTCAAAATAACACCAAGGAGATGATCTCATCGGTGTTGCCAAAATCATTTTTTTTTCTTGCGATCTGGAGGCTTATTTTCGATTTAGACGATATTATATCGAACAGTTTTTGGTGTATGGAATTATTCGACTTTTTAATTTTCAATTTTCATCATGGAATAAGGATATAGAGGGTGTTTCAAGGGGGGTGATCTCTTCTCTAGGATAAATAGAAAACTGAAAAATAATAGATAGATAGAAGTTTCACGGTTTGTAGCAACTAGTATTGAACATAACTTTTCAAATAAGAGTACCTTTTTGGTGTACAATCAAATGATGTTTAAGTTGACTTGAAATCTTCTTCTTCTTCTTCAGCCCGTGTCCATCCATTGTCGGATATAGGCCTCTTCCAGGTTTTTCCATGCCACACGATCTGTTGCCAATCTCATCCACTGTCCTCCCGCTACTGTTTTGACGTCATCGATCCATCTCTTTTTAGGTCGGCCCACACTTCTCGTTGTCCCTCTTGGTCTCCACAGTATCACCCTCTGGGTCCATCTGTCCGGCTCCTGTCTCGCCACATGACCGATCCATTGCCATTTTAAGCTCGCCACTCTTCTAATAACATCTGTTACCTTGGTTCTATCCCGTATCTGGCTATTTCGAATTTTGTCCCTTAAGGTAACTCCCAGCATTATTCTCTCCATGGCTCTTTGTGCAACTCTCAGTTGTTCTGCTGCTTTTTGAGTAATTGCCATGGTTTCCAAGCCATAGGTAAGAACAGGTAGGATGCAGCTATCGTAAGCTTTTTTCTTCAGGTTGATGGGTACCTCTTTGTCTTTAAAGATATATTTCAAATTTCCAAATGCCACCCACGCCAATTGGATTCTGCGTTTTATTTCCACGCTTTGATTTTCTTTGCCTAATTTGATCTTATGACCCAGATATATATAATGATCCACATTTTGTATGGTAACGTTATCGATGGTAAAGTTATTTTCATTGTTGCTCATTATCTTGGTCTTACTTAGGTTCATTTTTAGGCCTATTCGCTTAGATTGTTCGTTAAGCTGATTTAGCATGGTGTAGAGTTCTTGAATGTCTGTGCTCAACAAGACTATATCGTCTGCGAATCTCAGATGATTGAGGTAGGCGCCATCGATGTTTATGCCCTTTTTTTCCCATTCAAGCTTCTTGAAGACATTTTCCAGTGCTAAGGTAAATAACTTAGGAGAGATGGTATCCCCTTGTCGCACGCCTCTGCCAAGTTGTATTTTATCTGTTTTGAGATCGTCATCTATTTTCACGTGGAATGTAGCGTTATCGTAAATACTCTTAATAATGGCAGAATATCTCGAATCGATTCTCGCATCCTCCATTGCTGCCAGAAAAGACCAGGTTTCAATGCTGTCAAAGGCTTTCTGGTAATCTACAAACGCTAGATGTAGGGGTATGTTGTATTCCGTTGTTTTTTCAATTATTGTTTTAATTGTTTGTAGATGGTCGTTGGTGTTAAAGCCCTTTCGAAAACCTGCTTGCTCTGTTGGTTGGTAGGAATCCAGTTTTTTAGTTAGTCGATTGTTGATAATCCTAGTGAAAAGTTTATACAGGTGTGACAGCAAGCTTATTGGTCTATAGTTTTCTATATTTGTATGATCTCCTTTTTTGTATATCAGCACAACCTCTGCATTCTTCCACGATTTCGGAATCTTTCCATCCATTAGGCATTTATTTAGTAGCACGCCTATTGTCTTCATCAATGCTCTTCCACCCATCTTCAGCATCTCCGGTGTTATTCGATCTTCTCCTGGACTTCTGCCATTTTTCATCTGTTGGAGAGCGTATTTGATTTCTGATGATGATATCTCCGGTATGTCCTCTGAGCCTACGTTTATGATGTGTTTAGGAGGTCCTACTTGGTTTGGTATAGTCGTTTGATAAAGCTGTTCGTAGAATTTTTGTATTTCCCGTTTAATTTCCTGTCTATCTGTAACCATCATTCCATGTTTGTTTTTTATTTTTGTAATTTTTTGTTTCCCCCTCGTTTGGTTCAGCCTCAAGACTTTCATACTTTTATTTTTTTCTATAGTTTCTAAGATTTGATTTGTTTTATACTCCCTCAGATCTTTCCTTATTTCTTTTTTTGTTGTTTTATTTAGGTCATTATATTCTGGGGCATCTCTATCGGCTTTTCTTCTCTGCTTTATTAGTTCTCTAGTTTCGGGTTTTAATTTAGTTTCTGATTGTTTTTTCATCTTGCTGCATATTTTCTTCGTAGCTGTAGTTATCCCCTGCTTTATGCCATTAACTATCTCATCTATATCCTTATCCTGGAGTGTTAGTGACTTTAATGATTTTTCTAGTTCGTTCTGATATGTTTCCTGGTTGAGTTTCAGAACGTCTCCAGTAGGGAATGTGTGTTTGGTGAGTAATTTTCTCCTTTCGATGTTGGTATTTATTTGTATCTTGGCACGCACTAGTCTGTGGTCACTTCCTGTGTGAAACTTGTTCAGTACTGTGACATCCTTGCAGATATTGTTTTTATTCGCGAGGATAAAGTCTATCTCATTTTTTGTTCGTCCGTCTGGGCTTCGCCACGTCCACTTTCTTTGAGCTGGTTTTTGAAATAAGGTATTCATGCAGTATAGATTTTCGTTGTTTAAAAAGTTAACAAGCGCGTCCCCTCTATCATTTCGCTCTCCCAGACCAAAGTTCCCTATGTAACATGAATCACTTGGTTGCCTCCTCCCTATCTTGGCGTTAAAGTCTCCGGTGACGATAACATACTGGGTTTTTTCGAGGTTTCTAGCTCGGGTGATATCTTCATATAATTCCTCTATTAGTTCGCTGCTCGCTGTGCTTGTAGGTGCGTAGCAGTGTATAAGTTGGATACTATATCTTTTATTCAATCCTATTATCAGGTAAATCACTCTGTCTGAAACTGCCTGGTACTTAGTGACAAGGTGTTTAAATTTCCTGTTTACAATGAAAGCTACTCCCCCCTGACTATGATTTGTTTCGGAGTTGTTTTGAAACAGGTTGTGCCCAGAGTTTAAGGTTGTCATTTTTTCTTCTTGAAGCCGTGTCTCGCATAGACCTACTATATCCCATTTAATATGTTCCAGTTCTTGTTCTAATTCCTCTAAGTGATCGTTTGTTCTCATCGTCCTAATATTATACGTAGCAATATATATACTTTGTTTCGGTGCTTGTTTATGTTTGTTGCAGTTTGTCGGTTTTTTGCCTCCCCCAGAGTCCGTGAGGCTGCCCGAATTCATATCGGGATAGGATTCTGAGCCTTTAGCTCTACCCATCTGGGGTAATTCTGTTTTAAATCTCGACTGTAGCATGGTTTTTGGAAGGTAAATGGCTATTAAAACGCCTCGCTTGCCGAGCGTGTTGGCGAGTGTTGTTTCGGCCGCCCACTATGGGTACAGACGCCGTTTGCAGCCGCCCACTCTGGGTCAGACGCTGCATGCTAGTTTTGGTCCGCCCCGGGTATTTGATTTCCCCGGTACCACACATATCTGTGAGGCATTCCCCTATCCGCCACCCGGGGAGGCGCCCGATGGAGGACTAGCAACCCCTCACGGGTGACTTGAAATGTTGCTCCATAAATCTTATATTCGAAAAGTTATGTTCAATACAATAGGTATGAACCGTGTAAATAGCGCCCTCTATCTTGAGTACGGTTGGCGCTATGAAAATTTTTACTGAACAACCACATCCGGTTTTCTATCTATCCTAGAGAGAAATCACCTTGTGTGTGCCTTATGTCATTTAACTTGAAAATTTCTAGTTTATTCTCTCTCCCTTATTATAATCATTGTAGATACACCTAAATTTAAATTTCAAACTCGATCCAGGTTTGAAAGAATTAACAAACTTAATCGAGCTATTCAATCCCTGCACCTAGAGTGAAAATTTAGTTTCCAGCTCCTTCGGTTCGAGAGGGTATTCGCGGTGGAAGGACCGACAAAAATTCCTCATAGCTCCAAAACTACTCCATCGTTTCAACTCATCAACGATATGAGTGCAAATATTCCGACAACTCTAAATTCGAAACTCGCAAAAATTAGTGCAAATAGATAGCATGCTATAAACCCTGAGAACAAGAGCACAAAAAGAGAAATGTATGTTCGACCACCTCTCGTGGTTGATTTAATTTCATCAAACGTTATATTTGAGTAACTAAGGATTAAGGAAATACAAAAATAAAAACAAATATTTCCAACAATTCCATTCTATATGACCATATCCTTGTTACCTTCAATTTGAAGATTCTAAATTGAGATGATAGAGATATGTCTGTTTAATTCATGCGAATACTTGGGTGCTGAGATTATTACTTCGTATAAAGCCGGGTTTCATAAATGGCATCATTTCTGTGCAAATTTCAGTTTCTTTTGACGTAAACCATCGACTTAATTCAAAATCAACCATTTTATTGCCGATCAAGATTTATGAAACCCACTGTGAGTGTATTATATGTATGTGTATTATATGTACAACTGTCAGGGTTCCACTTGTGAAAGAATGAAATGGTTGAATATTTATGAACATTTAGATCAATTGAGCAATTTTCGAGTAGATAAAGCTTCAATGATAGCACTTCTTTTTAAAGCCTAAGACCATTACCGAATGACGTGCAATGGTTTCAATTCATTATTACCAACTTTTTAAACACTTGAGACCTATAGTTCAATGGTTATAAATAGCCCATCTTTTTGCTACATGCAATCACAGGATATGCCGTGTTCGGAAAATAATGCTCAAAGAGAAAAATGGACTGTATTTTCAATAAATTTTCAATTGTTGCAAAATGAGAAAGAGCTGGTATCAGACACCTCCTTTTTTGTAGGGCCGATGTTGTGTATTGTTGCGTAGTTTGTTGCACCTCCAGCAGCACTTAGTGTAGTTTCACCACAATAACGTCGAAAAATGTCCAAGCAATAGATTAATGTTTAAAATAGCGTTAAGTGCGTAAATTCACTCATAAAAAAAGGCGGCAGCGATCGTTTTCTTTGTTCGTTTTTTATTCTTCTGCCCATATTTGGAGTTGTCTTCTGACTCCCTCCTTTTGTATAACCGGAAAGGGAAAAAAATACAGGTAACCCCTGATACCGTTAACGCGGGGATTATTTGAACTCTTCAAACTAAAATTTGCAGTTTCCCAAAATTTGCCGAATGAAAACATATTGATTATTTGATTCGAAAACGTTGCATCAGTACTGCGAATATTGAGAACAAAAGCTATGTTTTGGTTGAGAAATCGTGAGATTGTCAAAAAAAATTTTTCCATGAGGATATATAAAATTAGAATTAATCAGTAACAGGCTAGTTAGTAGTTAGTCATCCTCGTACAAGTATTTATCAACAAGTTTCGAAAAGTCTATTTCGAATGGCCTCTTCTGTAGATCTGACTGCTTATCCAAATCATTTGCGCTACTTCTGCGAAAAGTGGGCATGGGATTTTTTCCTTCCTCTAATTTTTGATTTCAAGTATTCAAGTGCTGCTATGTGAACTTCCGTCAGCAGAATGATTTCTGTAATGCCTTTGATTTGTGGGAAAGAGAAACTTATGAATTTTTCTGATTTAACTTATATTGATCAGTTCGTTTTCGAGTCGACCACGTACTGTTTGAAACTGCCTTGGTGTGTGATGGTTTCCTTTACCTTGATTATTTTTGCAGCACCTCTTGGAGTCCCGACAAACTGTCTCATAGAAGATTGTGTTTGTCCAGTCCGGTGTGCGACCCCCCTTACAACGTAATCAGCTAGAGCTGACGTGAAAATCTAAAGTTGGCAAATTCTTCAGTGCATACCTCCTGACCTTTCCGAAAAATAATAAGGAACTTTTCGAAACTCGACAACTCGAACCTCAAATTCCAATCTATTATTACGATAACAATGCAAAAATGTAATTTGCGTCAGAAATATGAACCGCGAACGAAGACTGCGAAATTGGCGTCTATTTGCAACATAATCAGGGACAACCGCATAATTGTTTTTCTCACGGTAATGTAATGGTCGCGAATGTCTAGAGTCGTTCGACAGGAACAATGGGAGATATCTGTTTGGTGGCATTTACAACGGAACCCTGTAACCGATGCTTCGTAAAACTTGACCGTATAATGGGATATCATTACACAAATGCGGTGACTGCTTTCTAGGTAGTATCGTGTTCAAATATTTTTCACATTTGAGTACACCGGAAACTATTAAGTAGGAAAGACATGAGTATGAGTTGCCACTACGTATAGTCTGAGAAATATTGATATTCGTACCTATAAGATCTGGCCACGTCGTGAAGGAGAACAAAGGGATGGCTATTTTTTGCATCATCCATTCCTGTGCACATATGAAGCCTCTCAAGCGCGTATGTTCCTCTTGTTACAATTTCCAAATTCTGTTGATTGAGTAATAACTCTCTATTGCGAAAATCTTTTATTTTCCTCAAGTCCTCAAGTGTTGGACGAAACTCAGCCAGAAATTTTCTCTTCCAGGCACAAAATTGCAAGTGTGTTTAATTAGAACTTTAGAAGTATTAGGAGTTGAAATTCTGAAAAACTGAACCAAATTAGTATAAGACCATTATTGTTACGGCTGATTTAAATAAATTCGATGATTTCAATGAATGTTCACTGTGATCGCAAAGACGATCAAAAAAATTTATAAGATAACGGAGTATGAAGAACCAATGTACATTTACTCCTTGTTCCCTGAATGCTCATAAGGTTAGTCTAAAAAAAAAGTATAAGATACTGCTAGAAATATAAACGATGGACAGATCAGATATCATCATAAATTAATTATAAACCGCAGATTAATAATATTAACTAACGAAACAAGATGTTTATATTTTAATACAATACAGTGACGACGAAAATGAAAAAAAAATATCTGGTTTCTTTGGAAAAAAATTCACCGTTTATCTGTGGAGCAATAAAGATATTATCGCAAAACTTTGTATAGGACCTGAAATTCATGGTATACATGAATGCAGAATCTCATACGGTCAGAATTAAATTCTCGAAATTATTCGAAAAACTAAATATGCGATGAATCAATAATCAGAAAAAAATTGAATTTTATTGTTCTGATGAGGCGATCCTTTTGAAATTTTGCATGAACATTCAGTATATCAGACTTCATTCACAAAATAAATTTCACTCGAATCGGATATTTTATTACAGAAATATAAAAATTCACATAATTTCCAAGAGGTTTATTATGAGCATCTTGCATGTGGCCCCAAACTTTTCATTTCGATTGGTTTTGTTTTGTCTGAGATATTGAGGAACAAATATTTTAAATGGCTATACTTTATGAAACACCCCGTACGATTTGGCTGGTTAACTAACTTAACCGAGACATTTGAGAATCGAACTCACCCTGAAAATCTCCATTCTCTAGGGCAATTCCTTCGAAGGTAGTCGTGTTTACGGACGGTCGGATGACACAACGGACATAACTGAATTTGATCACGAATTCGTCATCAGTGAGTCTTACCCTATCGTACGAGACAGTTTTCAGCTTAACATTCGAAAATAACAGACATTTGGGCCAACGATATAGCAGTCCTTTGAGTAGAACGAGCGCTCAAAAATAGGTTGTGTCTATTTCACAATTTGAAGCAGGAGTGGATTGTAAATGTGGTCGGAAAGGTTGAACAATATATTGTTGATGCTAACCATATACAAGAAATTGAAAGAGTGGCTGTTTTACTAACATACGGAAGCTAACTTTGTGAGACACTATGTGACTCGGAAGCACCCGAAAACAAGATAGGAATTGATCGATATTCGATGAGGATATCAATTTCCTGGAAATTCATTGAACTTAAAGCTGCAAGAAATGTTCTAATTTCACTGATTGATTTACACATAAGAACGAGGGTGCAGCTTATGACTTACAGTATATTGTCTCTTACGATAAAAATAAGTCTGATATATTCCAACGATAGCAATGTCAGAATATTGCTCCAAAAAGATTTTTTCAGTTTTCTATTTTCAGGATGTTCACGAAAATTGCCTCAAGCCGTCATATAACAATTGAGCATATATTCTGGGAGGATTCTGCATTTCTCAAAAACTTTATAGGTTTTCTCTCCCAGTTTCTGAAACAGAAATAATTAAAAAATTTTTAATGAAGATGAAGTGCTCCTGCTGGAATCTTTGCACTTATTTGTCAGGAGCAAATTAAATGAAAAGGAATCTTAATCAAAATTTTTTTGATTATTTCTGTTTCAGAGACTGGGAGTGAAAACCTATAAAGTTTTTAAGAAAAAACAATTGAGCAGTCTAATATTCAATTTCGTCCCGATCAAATTCTTAGTTTCGAAAATATTTGCAAAATAAAATTTCCAAAAACATCAACTCGAAAACTATTTGACCGCTTTGGTAAATTAGCAAATCAAATCCAGCCAAGATATTATGGCTCCCTTATACATTGATAGTTTAAAGTATCTAGCTGAAGTTTTTGTAACGTCATAGGGCAGTTAAATACAGAATTTGCAATGGTCCAATTCCTGAATTAATATTTTAAATCGTCATAACTTAAGAACGACCGGTTTGGCTCATTATAGAACATAACCGATCTTTACCGATTCCATGTCTACCCTGAAAATTTCCAGTCTCTCCAGCTTATTCCGTTTAAAAGTTGAAGTGTTTGCGGAGAGTCAGACAGAAAAATTTTCCATCAAGAATCCTTCACCAGTGAGTACAACCGAACACTCTGAGAATGAGGAATCTACTGATATTTAGACGAAGCTCCTATTATACTTCCTTTGGAAAAAGCGTACCAAAAGTGATAAATTAGTGTGGAACACTGGAACTAATATTTTATTTTGATACTGCCTCGCCTTTCTTATTGACAGACGTTTCGTATCTAAACAATTTCAGTTCTGACCATAAATAAGTTCCCCGAAAGTTTCGCACAATTAGAAATGAGTTATATTCAGTTTATAAAGGCTACATCTGGCTACATCGTATCCTCCATAAATGTTTCCTTGACTTTTCGGAGTTTTGGCAATATCATCTTCATTATTATCTCATTCAATTCAACCGTGAAATTGGACTGTGATAAAGTCTTCATTAGTGGTGTTGAAACTGGATATATTTGCAGTACAAAGCTAGCAATTTCGGGAAAACTTTGGTTGGAGACGGCAAGCTAATTGCGAGCTTGTTCTGACTTTTATTTGAACCATACTTCAATGCAACGAAACGGTTCGATTTCAGCTTACACTGAAAAATGGTTATTGTTTTCATAAATATCTGCTCAAAATTCAAAACATTGTTTCCATGAAATATATACAGGGTGTTCTGAATTGATGCTAAAGATTTAAGGGATGATTCCTCAGAATATTTTATGAAAGAAAGTTCCCATAAATGTAGTCCCGGAAAAGCACTGTTTCCAAGATACAGGGTGTTGAAGTTTTACTTAAAAACTGACTGAAAAAGTGGTACTCCACTGAGATATTTTAAACTAACATTATTTCTGAAATCTTCGTTCAATTAGTGATAAAAAAATCCCTTCTGGTTTCTTTTTGTGTGAGGTGCCGTTTTTCTTCAAGAAAATTAAACATCTTAACGCGTATTTGTCGTTACTCAACACATTAAGTAGTAGCATTGAGTTTAAAAATTTTTAAACTCAATGGTAGTAGAGATACTACGTCAAATGTTTCATTTTTTCACATTAAAAAAAGGAGCCCCACGAAAAAAAACGCCTGAGAGATTATTCGTCATAAATTGAACGAATAATTCAAAAATAATTGTTCAAAAAAATCTCAGTGGCTTACCACATTTCAGTCAGTTTTAAGTAAAACTTCAACACCCTGTATCTTGGGAACAATGCATTCCGTAACTACATTTATGGGAACTTTCTTTCATAAAATATTTCGAGGAATTATCCCCTTAAATCTTTCGCATCCATTCAGAAACACTTCAATATTCAACTCTCTATTTGACGTGTTTTTTCAGTGTCAGTGTAGAAATTATTTCTATTCATCAATTTGAGAAAGTTTTAATTATTGACCTACCGGACTGAAAAAACCTAAACAGAACAGTCCTTCACTATTAAATTTTACGGTAATGCATAGCGTCCTGCTATTATCAATTCCCCTATACTGTGGAACGTTATACAGGGCCGTATCTAGGTACTACTGCGCCTGTGGCAAGATTCTCTTCAGCGCCCCAAATTGGCGTAGATTTTTTTCATCCCTTATATATTTATATATAATATGTTTCAAGTTTTTTAGTTTTGAATAAACTGATAACTTTTTGGTGGCATGTCTGCAAAGAAACAATTTTAAACGGCATACAAAGACTACGTATTTTTTCAACCCTTGAAGCATTTCTATTTTTTATCCCATTTTGACGTTTAAAGACGACAATATTCAACCCATGGTGACAAGGGTAAGTGGACGTTATCCACTGAGTGAATTAAAAATTTTTTAATTCACTAGTGGAATAAAATGTTCACCACTCACTTCAGGCATCTAAAAAGTATTCTAACTCCTCTCTTGTGAATACCTTCGACTTCTTTGCTACGTATCCCCTGGAATGTTGCTACAAAAAGGCGGTGACTTGGTGAAATCTGCCGATGTCTATTTTTTCTCTCAGAGCTCCAGGCCACAAAATGCCTAATAATGCTTTTCGTACAATATTTTTGTTTTCAATAGAATTACTGCTTCTGCTGCCTCATTTGCTTCTTGAACAATGCACTCAGGAACTACAACCTCGACGTCACCGCTCAACATTTTTTCGAAACAAAAACTCTTTGACTGTTCTATAATTTTCATTGACACTTGCAAACATTAATTACATAGTGCCCTAGCAACCGTAGATCGAAGGAAATCTCGTTATGAATTTGAATTATACCTAATATTTCCTCTAAAAAGTATTAATTATTTGAATTTTCATCAAAATGGGATAAAATTTTGTATACGACACGTGATTTTTTTGGCGCTCAAATTTTTTTTCATTTGATATTTTTTTGGCGCCCCTGCGGACCTTGCGCCTGTGGCGGGGGCCACTTGGCCACACCCTAGATACGGCCCTGACGTTATAGATATAAAAATATAAATATTCGTTTCGAATTTGATTCGATGGACAATATATGAAAGTACTCAGTGGTATTGAAGGGCCAATTGAATATTTATAATTTTAATCATGGGCTCTCTGGGTTTAGAAAAAAACAGACTAAATCAATTGTTTCAAAAAGAAAAAAAAAAGCTCTGAGCAGGTTCTCTTCAGCGCTCGTTCATTGGTCGAGCAAGGAGGCTATTACCTCCAAATTTTGTATAGGACTTGAGATTGATACCAAATATGAAAATGCAAAATCTCGCACGATCGGAATAATATTCTGAAAATGATTCGAAAACTGAAATATGTAAAAACCTAAAAACTTGACAATTGAGAAAATTTAATTCTATGGTCGTGATGGAGATATAAAAATTCTTCTTTTCAATATTCCAATTGAATTTTCTATGGTTCTGTTAAATCTTTGACAACAAAATTTTGAAAGAGGCTTATTATTAGCATCTTGCATATGGCCGCAAAATTCCATTTCGATTAGTTCCGTTTTGTCTGAGATATTGAGGATTGAATGGCCATATTTTATGGAACATCCTGTACGATTAGGCTGGTTAACGAACTTAAACGCGGTATTTAGGAACCCTTAAAATCTCAAGTCTATAGGACAATCCCTTCGAAGGTTATCGTGCTTACGGCCGGCCGACCCCAAGGACAGAATTGAATTTGACCATGGATTCGTCATCAGGGAGTCCAATCCTTGCGTTTGGGACCATTTCTGATCAAAATGCAAAAAATTACAGGAGCAAAACGAAATAGCACTCGTTTAAGTAGAACGATTGATCGAAAAACACTGCTGTGTGCGCTACTGACTTCTCAGATGCTTATCATCGGTCAGTCCATTGGCGCCACATTATCCTGACCTTGCCACAGGCGACACCCATAGACCGTGTAATGTGTAATATGTCCGCGTCACAGACCGCATGAATATCGCTTACATATAATTAAACACCTGAACTGATTAATGTCGGCGTTTACAAAAACGAGCTGCCACGATTCTGTAGGATACAGCTCCGTTCGTATGTGAACAAAAAGGTGTTCTTTGAGGAACCGGTGTATTGAACTTATTCAAAGTTGTTTGCTGCAGTCTATTTCGTCATATTTGGCAACGTGTCAGTACGAAGCCTGTTTATGGGAGAATTTGATGTAAAACTTTCTGTAATTAATTAGTTCTCGCGTAATAGTAGGATTATATGTCGTTACCTTTTCATAGAGTGATTGTTGTGATTATTTTCAATAATAAACAGAAGACATTCCTTCGAATTTTTCCCTCTTGTTAACAATTCTGTGTACATGAAGCGCAGTTGTCGCAAATTAAGGCGAATATTTCCCTCCTGTCAAAAATCCCATGTAAATGAAGTGCACTTACCTAATGATTACAGCGATAATTGCATTGTAGAAAGAAAGCGAACGATCCCAGCGATATTTACACTAAGTAAAAATTAATAGGTAAGTCGGGAAATATTCCTCCGAATTACAATTCAAAGACAGGATAATTTCGCATTCCGGCGTCGTGTTATCATCGAAAAACTGCATTCGGTCATTTTCATTTTGGGAGAAAGCCTTCCACCTTCGGTGCTCATGGAAAAGTCTTTCAAATACCAAGAAATTTTCCTGTGAAAAAAAATCTAAAAATTATAATGCAAAGTTGAATATTTTAACGAAAACCATTGATGCAGGTTCAAAAATGCTTCAACGATTTCTGTTCCCACCAGCACTCATGCTTCTTGTTATGAGATATTATTAGCAACGTATTCAATCGATTTTTTGGAAAAAATTAGGAGCCCTTATGATATTACTTACGACAATTGTATTGTAGAAAGCGAAAGAGCCGAACGACTGTGTCAAAATGATAGGTAGTCGGAAATTATTCACCCTAATTACAATTGCATCAATATAACCGGATAATTTCATTCCACCTTGTTGTCGTCGAATAACCCAAAAAAAACTGCATTCGAGTATTTCCATTTTTGGACAGCCCTCCCCCCCACCTACAAAAATGAACTCATGCAATTTTTTCACAGCAAACTGTCATGCAAAACTTTCAGTAATTTTCATGCACTTGTGCCATTACTTTTGATAATTGCACTGTACAAAGTGAAAAGGGGCCACTCACTAAGAAGGAAGAATGTGCAGTTAAGTATCTGCACGTTTGCTGTAACGCAAACGTGTGCATTCATATTTCCCACAACATACACTTTTGCGTGTTGGTTTGGGATGTGCGACAAGCGTGAGATGACGTCGAAAAAAGATCTGATGTTATGGCAGTGGCGTGTGTTGTTATTAAGGAAAAAAATGTCCAAGATATTAAATATCGAACCCGACACTGTGTTGCTAAACATATGAAACGTGCAGATACTTGTTGCCCATACACAGTCGTTTTTGGTCATTCTTCCACGTACGGTAAAGAATGCACACGCAACACGACGGAGATGATTGCGCATTCCAAATTTACGCCATACACCACCTGTTTTAACTGTACCCCGTACAACGCGCATTCAAGTCTTCGCGCTTCCCTCTTAGTGAGTGGGCCCTATTACACACACTGTTTTAACTGTACCCCGTACAGCGCGCATTCAAGTCTTCGCGCTTCCCTCTTAGTGAGTGGGCCCTTAAAGAGCTCGGTGATATTTGCATTGTAGACATATTGACAGGTTATCCTCAGTTGAAAAATATTCCGCCGAATTATACTCGTGCATGAAAATAACCAGATAATTCCTCATTCCAGACTTTAGTCAGTACCCTCCAACTTCGAAATCTAAATCTTTCTCCAAAAATGGAAATGAACCCAGTTTTTTGACTACACGCTGTAATGCATAATTATCAGTAATTTTGATGCACTTGGGCAATTACTACAGATAATTCTGCCAAATATTGAAAATCGATAACTTTATTGCCGAATTTGATTCGTCATTAAAACTATACAGGGTTGGTATAAAAGTATGGAACCAATGTAAAAAAAGTGTTCAATTTTTTGGAACCGATTAATTGAATCTCTCTCTACTGGTTGTATGTTTGCAGTCATATTTTGTAATGTTTGGCAACGTGGCATTAGAGTCTGCTCATGGATAATCTAATGTGGAATTTTCCGTAATTAGATTCATTGTTACGAAACAGTAGAACTTGAATGTATTGTAATGGCGGAAAAAAATTTTTAAAAGATTATTTTCATCATGATCATTCATGACATCAAAAGAATTTAAAAGATAATATGGGAAATATTGATATTATCTATAGCAAGTAATTCGTTAGTGACATTCGTCCTTATTCACAAAAGTAGAAAGGTGTGCTTGACTCTACAAAATGTATCTCACTTGGTGAACCATGGCTTCCTGAAGAAGCAAATAAGAAACGAATGTCTTACGGAATGTCAGTAATAACGTTCTAAACCGAGATTTTCCCGACCAGAGAGTTGCACAAACGTCTAAAAAGTACAAAAGAACCAGAATTTACCAATGCCTTCGATGATTAGATGGCACTCAATCTACTTATGGCTCTCACAGGGGCTTGTGTTTTCCAATCCACTGTACAGCGTGTACTTATTAGATACTTCTGAAGGAAAAGGCCTATTTCTTACTAGACACAGACGAAAATTGTTTGTGTTTGAGGACACATTTTTTTCGCAAATGTCCAGAAACACGACGTTAACTTTTTAATGTTGTTTTTTATTTTTGCAAAACATTCTCGTAGCAACCTCTCGATTTACTGACTTTAATTGAAATTTCTACTATCTTATATTTTTTATGTATGCTTTGGAGGATGACGTGATGAATCAAACTATAGAAATTAGTCATCAAACATTTATGGAAATAATAAAAGTTCTGTTAGTTCGAAACAAAATGTAATGACATATAAGTCTGTTTTTTAGGAAGAAACCGGGAAACATGCAGATGGAGCAGGCAATATACAGGAAGATGAAAACTGATCGAAGATATCTGTATACGATTGCGTAACAGCTGAAGTTCAATTTGAGAAGAAAAGACCGAATACTTATTCAAGAAAAATATAGAGTTGGTCAATTTAGGAGCTCTTGAAATCAATCCCGGTTCATCAACTCTTATTGTACAGGGTCCGACAGTCGAAATGTAACCTATCAGAAGGCCATAAATTCGTTTACGAAAATGATTTCAATTCATGTTTTTGGACACAACATGTGAAAATCTCTGGTCAATTTGAAAGCCACTGTGTGGTCGAAATTTAATTCGAATTCTTAGTTCTCTCGCGCTTTGTAAGACGGTGCACAGTCTTGTTGGAACGTCTATGGTACGTGACCGAAATGTTTTTATGTCCACAGCTTCAAGGCAGCCTTTAGAACACTTTTCTGATAATATATCGCATTAACTTTGATGGCTGGCTCAATGGAAACGATTGGGGAGCGGCCATCCGCGGTTACAACGAACGATCCAAACCATCATTTGTGGCGGGTGCTGGGATGCTGATTCCTGGTAGCCAACCGATGATTCAGATTTTCATATGATCGGTTTGTCAGGTAAATCCTTACGTTCTGGGAGTATACAAATTTCCCAAGTGAAAAAAATTTCATTAAAAAACACGATGTTTGGAAATTCACCGTATCGGCCAAACAAAGCAAATCCTTTGCTCTCTCAAGTCTTATAACTTTTTTGGCGTTATATTTTAGCAAAATGGTTTTGTACGCTTGTGTACGATTTACTTATAACTATTACTTAGTGAATATCCAATAGCTGATGTCACAGTGGCTTGTGCGTCGATGGCTTCAAACTGGTTACACTTTGAGTGCCGAACCCAACCCACTAGGAGAATCTACAGATGACGTACCCTAAATAAATACACTGCAGTAAACCAACATTTCCTAGTTTTTTCTGTACCTCTACTATGAAAATAGCCACTAAGCACTAAGCCAATTCTTTATACAGTGCAACCTCAATATAACGATTCCTCGATTTAACGAATTTCTTACTAATCCACTTGAATTGTCCATAAGAGTCAAGGTGAAATATTACAACTTTTACATAACGAACATTTTCACGAACGACCTCTTAATAACGAATTTTCAATTATCAAAGAAAATGGAAAATTACTTATTAATGAACCTCAAAAACTCTATATAATGTATATGACACTTAAGCTGGGTTTCACCATAGACTTATGAAAGAATGGACAGGACTTGTGAGAGAGAGATATTGACTTCAGACAAGGATAGAATAATATAAGTGCGAAGCACAGAACATATAATAAAAACATTGGATCGCATTAGATATTTTTATGTTCTGTGAGTTTTCCAACATTGAGAGAGAGAGAGAGATACTGTGAAGGATGGAGTAAAATTAGTTTAGTTTAGTATATGCACTACACTAATATTACTCCATCCTTCACAGTATCTCTCTCCCTTATGTTGGGGTCACGAAACTTTGTGCGAAAGTCACGTGACTTCCTGTCCATCCTTTTATATGTCTATGGGTTTCACAACAACTTCAATCACCTTGACTGATAAAACGTCAGTTTCTGTGTAAATTCCAGTTATTTTTTACTCTTATTCAAATCAACGATTCGATTGCCCAATCAAGCTTTGTGAAACCCACGGTTAATTCCATAGTATATGATTCGGTCGCGACAGACTACGACACGTTTTTTTTCAAATTTTATTAATATAAAAAAAAATATTGTTTATTTATATTGTTGTCATAATAAAAATACATAGATCTGAAAAAAATTTGTTTCTTTTGTCAGTAGAAGTTGTTCGCTTAAATAAGATGAATACGTAATGGGGCGAATAAAACTACAGTGGAACCTTGAAATAACGAACAACGACCAACCTCACCTCAATATGGTGAACCTCAGTTTAACGATTAACTCGATATAATGAATTTCTACTATTTCCCTTTCGATTTGTTATATTGAAGTTCCATTGTACGAAGGAAATTTGAACCCATACAACATGAGGTTTCATGCGACACCTGTTTCTATACAATTCTTGGGTTTGTAGCGTTCCCTCATATTCCACATATATCATGGTATCATGTTTGCCTCTTCAAACATTAGTGAACATGTGAATTCCGCTATTATTGTATCAAAATATATGAGAAATATCATTTCATTGGAATTATATTTGCACTGAACTCTCTCAATATTTCGCAAATGATAACTTTCAAGGAAGTTCAGCTAAATGTTGAATCGAGAATTCAACCAATTATTATTGATGACAATCTGTCTCGAAAATATTTGAAATATGAGAAAACGTATTACTATATATTTCTGAATATCACAGGCTAATGATACATACTTCGTGGGAAAACAAAAAGTTGGTTGAATTCATGAACATGCAAAATTTCAATTTTAACCAAAGAGTGGTTCGTCACAATAATTTTTTGCATAACAATCACGACCAAAATCGCAGTGATTATTCCCTATGAGTCATAGTTCTTCCGGAAACACACCAACACTCCTCTGTGACCTTCTTTCATCTCATTCATAAAAAATACCGTTGAATGAAATGAGGCTAGCGTTGAACCCATTTTGTGAATGAAAAGGACAGAAGGATATAGTTACTGAATCAACAGGCGTCTACGGGATGAAAACGATTACCCAAAAAATAAATTATTAATTTCTTTATTGAATACAATGATATATTGAAAGTATACTTTGGTATAGATATACAGGGTGTCCAGGCGATTGACGTTAATAATTTATTTTTAGATTCCTCAGATCTGTGGCTATCCAAAAATACTCCTTGTATGTATTACAATTTTTATAGTTCCCAAGTTATGATTTTCTGATTGTTGATTAAATAAAAAAATATTCAGCTTCCGGAAATCACTGCATAGTAGGTACTCAAAAAAGGGTTGAAAGCTAGAAATTCAGTTTTCAGTAGGATATACTCAAACATTCATTTTCGATTCAGAAATAAGAAAAGGCATTTGGCTGAGTTTACAAAATTTGCGAAGTCCTAAGCTACAAAAGTCATAGGAAAACAAGGTATGTACTTGATTGTACTTTTTTTGTTGTAATTAGCCTTGGAAGGCGGATAGGCTAAAAATCGTTGAAACTCGATAAAGTTTGTTTATCTTCTTTTTTTCATTTTATGGTATTTTGAAGTTGAAAATGGGATTTTAAATTGATTTTAATTGAAATTCCTGTGAAACAAATGTAATTCGTGTAATTTATACAATAATTTTGGTCTCACCAATGATGGAAAATGTTAACATTCGTCAGAATTGCTTGTTGTGAAATTACCTGTTACTCGAATTTTATTGTTTCATTTTCCATCCCGTTTCTGAAAGTTTTACACTCAATTCTGTTTCATTGTGACTATGCGTGCAGGGCTCACCGAATGGCCTGCGCGCTCACCAGACCTCAACCCCTTCGATTTTTTTATTTGGAGATTTTACAAAGAGCTGGTGTACGCGAAGGAAACCAACAGAGAAACAGAATTGAGTGAAAAACTTACAGAAGCGAGATGAAAAATAAAACGAGATAATTCGAGTAGCTTCCAGGCCATTCACATGTCACTGTTTAGAATGTTTTCGATAATGGATTTAAATTGAAGGCACGGATTTTGAAGAATTATTGAAGGGAATAGTGATTTTTAGTATTATGCATTTTTTATTTTCTATCCCAAAATTCACAAGCAGTCATTCTGACCAATGTTATCATTTTCCATCAAAATTATTGTATAAATTACACGAGCTACATTTATTTAACAGGAATTCCAATTAAAATAAATTTAAAATTTTGAAGTTAAATTTATCTTAAAATAAAAAAAGCAAAAATGGGATTGCAACAAAAAGAGACCGTTCCAGTACCATTTTTTCTCATTACTTTCGTAGCTTAGGACACCACAAAGTTTTTAAACTCAGCAGAAAGCTTAAAAAATCGTCTCTCTGAATCGAAAATGAATGTTTGAGTACATCCTATTGAAAACTGAAGTTCTAGCTTTCAAACCTTTTTGAAGCAACATTCAGGACGACCATGTTGAAAAAATAAAAACTGCAAAATACTCACTGCATAGAAAGATATGAATTTTTCAAACCTAGCTGGCAAAATACATTAAAAAAACACTCAGAAAATCATATTTCTAGAACTACAAAGAATCGCATTACATACATGGGGTATTTTTGGATAGCCACAGGTCTGAGGAATCTGAAAATAACTTATTGAAGTCTCTCCTGAACACCCTGTATACCAATTGTTATTCCTTCAATGCAGATGCTAGTGACTTGCAGATCTCCTGTGAAAAATTATAAAGAATGAAAGAAAAATTTATTGAAAGATATACAGGGTGTCCCGTAAATACCACGCGAAAGTGACACTGGAGTCGGTCTTCAAACTCATGTTTTTGTTTACCTAGGCTACCCTGAATAGTTGCTTTAAACAATGAAGTAATAACTTCACCGAGAACTAGAACAAATCCTTTAAAAAAATGTCTAACTTGTTGTATTTTATGACGAAGTTAAAACGTTAACTTAAGTTTGACTGACTGATGTGAAAAAAAATCAGACTGAATTGACAAATAATCGTAAAAACGGTCCATTTCCAGCACTTTTCAAAATGATACAACACTACCAATTTTTTATGTCAAACCTTAGAAATTATAATTTTGTCGCGAGAGATGTGTTTATGCCGAAATAATTAAAAATTAGGAAAAATGCACAAGTATCACCTGTTGCCAAATTACATGTTGCTTGATATTCTTTCCTCGCTACCGTTTCAAAAAACCATTATTTTGCTCTTCTTTCTCTTTTATCTCACTTTCTCTTCATTTTTGTTTGCAAAAGTGGTGATATCTCGAAAACAGCGGACTTTTACTGAGGTCATGTTGATGCTATCTGATAGACCTAATGCCAATCTATCTCCAGTGTCACTTCGCGTGGTATTTACGGGACACCCTGTATATTTCATATAATTCGCCCAACCCTGTACATAACATAAGTAATATATTTTCAGAATTTGTTCATTTTACCGAACCAAATCTTCTATTTCCCTGAATATTTGCTGTAAAAGTATTGATGAAATTCGCTCAGAGTTATTTTATGACACGTTATTAATTGAAATTTTTTTGCAGGTTAGTCTACTTTTCGATTATGATCCAGTTCTCAATGATGGTGAGTGAATACACAATTTCTCATCTTTACCACAGCTTTCGTTAGACTAATTGATTCCTTGAACTCGAGATTATGAATATCTCTCTATCTGTGTTTTATTATAATAATTTCAAATACACCATACACCTCGTATGTAAAATGATACTGAACACATAAAACAACCTACTCCTCAGACGAGACCTTCAAAACGACAAAGGCAATCCTCGCTTCCTCGCAAGACGCTTGTCTCTCACCCGTTCAGACTTGTAGATTCTTGTTGAATTACGGCTTATTGTTTGTTCATTCAGAATTGCTGACTGACGTAAGCCAAGGTCAATTTTATTTGTTTTAGAATTTCTGTGTATGTAAATTTATGTGAGATATTTTATGGCGACTGGCATACTATGTTTCATTCATATTTTGTATTGTAAACTTGAAGAATTATTAGGAGATGATTGCCACTTATTTATATTTAGTGAATTGTTTATTTTCACATTCGAGAATATGACACACAATTAACATATTGTATCGAATGGCATCTTATATGAAAACAAATATTTTTATTTATTTATACAGAAAATCAACTGACATTTCTCATATTATTTTTCCGCATATCGCTTGGAAAATTTGACACTCCTGCAGAGCTGTGCCGAGCACTGAAGAAAAGTGCTTCGAGCACAAAGCACTTAGCCTATTAAAAGTGCTCCGGAATCTCGAGCACTAAGCCCTTATTTTTTGAAGAATGCTCGCGATTACCAAGCACTTTCGGAAAGTAATTTGTTTACACGAGCACTGAGCACTAAGCACTTTTCAAAATCAAACTTAATATTTTCCATCCAAATATCTCTTAGTTTGGAATTTTGATTTTTTCTTTTTAATGTTATCGTGTTTTGAACTGGACATATTTGAAATTGACAATAGGTTTTTTCAGTGAGTCGTTCAATAGATATTTAATCAACTAGGTTATTTTAGAGAGCGACTTATGGTCAAGATATTTCAGTATAATAGTTCGAGACCATTAGTCGCTAGATTAATAACTGGGTTGATTACAAGATTTTTTCGAGGACATCAATATGAATTGTATATAATTTCTTGATTGAAATAAACTCTTTTCCACAAGAAATACAATCGATAAATAAACATTTCTATATTTCTATGTTACTGTTGAGTTCTGACATTACTCTATCGCTTCTGAATGTTTTAGGTTCGTTTGTTCATGGAAATAGCATACTGAAACACAATCAATTGAACATTGAAATTGGTCATGTATATCCAATTTTGTACATAAGTATTAAAATCAACTTTTAGGTCGACGAAATAATTATTTTTGATAAATTACGGATATAAAGACAGGTTACCATGACGACATACCAAAAAAAGTTATAGAGAAAGAGTGACGTCTTGTCAACAAATTAGATGGCAATGTTTCTTATGATTTTTTGAGCTCTATATGGCATTCATTCAGTTAACGAACTGTAACTAAAATATTCGCCAATAAATTACTTGAAATCATGATAAAAGATTCCTGAATCGTATGTTGAAAAAAAGGTCGCATTGCTCCATAGATTTTTCCTGAAAAAATCATCATAACAATCTGTTTTTCTTGCAAAATAATAAAAACGTAAAAACCACAAAGCCCATAACATACAGCGAGATTGTTTTTTTAACACCAGTGTTTGTAATGCAAGAAAAAATGAACAAATTTTTAATCTATAGAAGTGAAACGGAAAAAAATATTTTAGTTCTTTGTCTATTTGAACCACGCGAAAGTCTGTCATTTCCATGTTCCACCAAGTCTATGAAGGGCTTAGTGCTTGGTAATTCCTGAAAGTGCTTGGGAGCACTTTGGTGCTCAGGAGCATTTTTTCGAATTACTAAGCACTAAGCCCTTTCGAAAAATTCGCGAAGCACCAAGCACTAAGCACTGGTTCAATCAAGTGCTCGCGAGCACAGTGCTTACGAGCACAAAAGTGCTTCGAGTGCTTTCACGAGCACTAAGCACAAGGCTTCGGCACAGCTCTGCTCCTGACTCTTCGAGAAAAAGTCAATACTTCGTAACTGTAAGGGTATGGCATTTCCTGACTGTATGGAAATGATTTTTCCTTACAGCATTTTGTGTTCTACATGAAACGTTTAAATGCATTTTGTTGATTTCCTCTTGATTTCTTTGGCAATAATTTTAATGCAGCGATATTCTAAATTACCTCCGGAGTAGTGCCAGGAAGAAAAATTCAGTCTCACCAATAAAAGGCATTTTTAAATTATTTCATTATTTCTAGAAAAATTTCATCATCTCTCTACATTTCACTTTCGAGAACACCAGCAATCAATTTCAAAAGATTAGCGGAAATATAGTATGATTACATCTTAGCCAAGCCACATTCCTAGACTATGTGTTGCTAGAAATCTCCACAGTCGCCCCAGGAATGTTATCCTTTTTCGTGTGAAAATGTCTCGACGAATGTCTCATTATTTATGGAAGTAGTTTTAGCATGAATAGAGAGGATTCGTTTTGGATAGTGGATGCCAGAATGTTGATAACTCATTACAGGTTGAAACACACTTGTATAGAGTCGTCTTGGCCGTTTATTACAAGTGAAAACTAGTGCTCCCTCATAATAAATAATGAGGAATACTTCCGCATATATTCTATACTCTAGGGGTGTTCTATCTCTTGGATTTTCAACGTATAACAAAAACGAGCAGGCAATTTCATGAAAATAAGAACAATGACACTTTCATTACAATAATAGGGTCCAGCAAAATGGCTCAGAAAATGAACTCCTTCGGTAAACCAAGTAGGTACTGTCAATTCAGCACAATGTGGTAAAATAGAAAAACATATTCTCGATGAAAGGAATGTTCGGTTAAAAGCATTGTTAAACAAAAATGCCTCCGCATTATATGTATCTACTTGTTCTGTATGTATTTTACCATCAAGAGAATCTTTAAAAGTTTGAATACATCCATAAAGTTCTAAAAAAATTCATCCACTTAAAATCTTAGTTGAATCTGTGCACTGACTACTGCAACAATAACCCAAGATCCTATGAGGGTTGATCTAGATGTAGAGGAATTAGTGAAAACCGGAAATTAGGAAACCATTTACAAAATACGGGTATGCTGAGGCTACACCAAAGGAAATAAACTTTCTTTAGAAGGAATCAATTACCAACAAGAACTGCTGAAAATTTGAACCAACAAGATGTTCTAATGTTCATCAAATTTGTATAATGAAATTGAAAACAGTTCAACAGAGATTTGATAAACAATACTCTTCAACTGACAAAGCTCTGAATATAATATAAAATATATGAAAGAAACATGATAGAATATTTGGTAGAATTAGAACATCATTCTTTAGATGATATATTATCAGAAATAAGAAGAACGTAGAAATGTGTTTTGTTTTCTATGGTACCTACGTCATTGCTTTGCTTACTTTTATAACTCTATAACTTGTTTTTTCTTGTGGTAGATTTTTCGATTTGTTGATAGTGATAGCGCCGAAGTGTTTTCAGAATTCTCTTTCAATTCTGGATACTTTTTATGAAGTATAAAAAACACAGAATCTCCTGTTAAATCATCCTGTAAATCAGCGCACTAATGGAAAACCGATTTGAACCGCGACAGGAGGGTTAAGAGGGTCTGAACGTGAAAGTCGAAATCTAACCCAGGTAACTATATCATAAATTCCAGATAACCATCCTGCCTCCCAGAATCACGGGATCGTCTTCAGAATTAGGAGTCAACACGCTCCTCTTGAACTTCAGAAACGGACCAGATGGAAACGCGCGTTAGATCCTCGTTCGAGTTAGGGCATTGGTTCCCAACCTGTGGTCCGCAGAAGCTTTTTTGCGACGTCCAGTGAAAATGTGGCGTCGTTTGAGACTTCTATATCAATAGCCAACCTATGAAACGCCCGTGAAACCACAATTCTATCAAAGCCGCCGTGATTCTAGGACCATAAAAAATTTAAGAAAAGCCTTGAGCAGGAGCTTTTGAGCTTTTTGAGCCATAATAATGTGGGACTTGAGATTGATACCAAGTATATAAATGCAGAATCTCAGCACAATCTGAATTATATTATGGAAATTATTCAGAAAATGAAATATGTAAAAAATATAAATAAAAAAAATAATAAATTCTATGATTCTGATTATGCGATTCTCTTGGAGTTTGATAGAACATTCGGTATATCAGTTTTCATTCACAAAAGAAATTCCTCTCAAATCGAATATCCTGTTATGGACATATGAAGATTATTCTTTTCAATATTCCAATTGAATTTTCTATGATTCAATTAACACTATGGCCACAATATTTCGGATGAACATTCAGTATATCGACCTCCATTCACTTAATAACTTTCACTCACATCGGATATCTTTTTATGGGATATAAAGTTTCTTCTTTTCAATACTCCAATTGAATTTTCTATGGTTCTGTTCACACTATGGTCACAAAATTATGCATGAGGCTTATTATGATCATCTTGCATTTGGCCGCATTATTTCATTTCGATTGGTTTCGTTTTGTGTGAGACATTTTGAATGGCCATATTTTCTGGAACACTCTATACGATTTCGCTGGTAAACGAACTTAACCGAGGCATTTGAAAACCGAACTCACCCTGAAAACTTCAAGTATCTAGGACCATCCCTTCGAAATTTATTGTGTTAACGGCCGGACGGCCGCCCCCACAGGCAGAATTGAACTTGACCACAGATTCTTTATCAGAGAGTTGAACCCTATCGTTCGAGACCATTTTCGGCTCAAAATTCGAAATTTACAGACATTCGACAAAACGATATACCACTAGATTAAGTAGAACGAGCGCTCAAAAATGCGGGATAAAGCTCCATCTCAATATCTCAAACAAAACAAAACCCATCGAAATGAACTGCTACGGCCATATGCAGATGCTCATAATAAGCCTCATGCAAAATTTATGGCCTTAAGGAAATAGAACCAAAGAAAATTCAATTGGAATATTGAAATAGTACATACATATTTCCATGAAAAATATCCGATTCGAATAAAATGTATTTTATTAATAACTAGCGACCGCCCCGGCTTCGCACGGTACGACATCACATTAGAAACCTCAAAAATAACAGTACTTCTCCACTATTTAATGGATGTTATTATACATATAAACCTTCCTCTTGAATAACTCTATCTATTTAAAAAAAACGCATCAAAATCTGTTGCGTGGTTTCAAAGATTTAAGCATACAAGGGACATAGGGACAGAGAAAGCGGCTTTGTTTTATACTATGTAGTGAAGATTGATACAATGAATGCTCATGCAGAAGTGTTAACAGAACCACAGAAATTCAATTGGAATATTGAAGAGAAGAATCTTTTTATTTCCATAACAGCATATCCGATTCAGGTGAAATTTTTTCCATGAATGAAGACTGTTTTATACTGAATGTTCATGCAAAATTTCAAGTGGATTACATCATCAGAACCATGGAATTTAATATTTTTAATTTTTTATTTTTTACATATTTCATTTTCTGAATAATTTCCAGAATATAATTCCGATTGTGCTGAGATTCTGCATTTATATATTTGGTATCAATCACGAATCCCATAAAAAATTTTGAAGTACTCCCAAAGAACGAGCGCTCAAAAGCTCCTGCTCATGGCTTTTCTCAATTTTTTTCGAGATATTTTTACATAACAGAAAGAATCAAATATGCACCCGAAGGTTCTGACTAGGAAATATCGCTATTCATTCATGACGATGAATTTCGCACTATTATTTTAAAAACTTCAGTCGTGGTTATAAAAAACCGAAGAAAAATTATTCTGCGTTTGCGAAAATGCTCTTTCGGTTGAAAAAATCAAGACAGTAACAGTTTTGATCAATGAATTCGATCGTTATACTTCCCGTCAGAATATGTTGAAAAAGCTGATGTTGATCAAAAAAGGATTACGTATAAATATAACCCTTTCATCTTTCAATAGGGACGCTGCTAGTGTTACTGATTATTGAATTCCAAACTAACAGAATTTCAAATTGACAGAAACTGGTAGGATGCTTTGCAGTCTAATTCACTTCGTTTTGCTTTAAAAAGCAAGTTTTCTCAACAACTTTATGGGAAAGAGGATTTTCTGCTTCAATTGTTATCTATGCAAACTCAGAAATTATCTCAATTTATAATTACAGAGCGCGTCAAAATTATGGAACAAATTCATTTTCTCCGAAGAAAAATATTCGGAAACAAAATCCTGCAAGATATCAATTTTCGTTTCACTTTTACCAAATTCCATTGCCATTCTCATCAACCCTTTTTTGAAAAAGGAAAGTGGGTCATGTTGTACTTTTTAGGCAAGGTCGTTAATCTTCTTTACAGGAGTGCAGAAAATTTTAAGATTTTTTTTATATCAGTTACTTCAGAGAGGTTTTCAAATTTGTCACGGAATGTCGACCATTACAGTTGTGTTCATCTACAACTTTCAACCCCCTCACGTGAAAAATTAGAATGTGTGAAACACTGCTCTTCAGTTATGATTTTAAGTAGGTATGTTATTAGTACGTTTCTGATTAAGTTAAAACCTACTACTTTCATACCTACATAAGATCATAATTGAAGCGTAGTGTTTTTCACATTCTAAATTTTCACATGCGGGGGTTGAATGTTGTGCATGAACAAAACTGTAATGGTCGAGTCTCGTTCGGTGACAATTTCAGAAGGTACCAATGATACTGAAAACCACTCTGAACTGATAAAAAAAAATCTTGAAAAATTGATTATATACATGACCTTGCCGAAAAAGTACCACATGACTCATTTAGTCTAAGAGCTGGCTACGGAGGGGTAAGGGTCACTAGGTGCAAGGGTAATTTTATCGTTCACAGGTTCGATTGTTACCGACATAGCGTAAGGCGGGCAGCCAGAAGGCACACTGGAAGAATAACGGAAGGGTAGGGGGTTTAAACATGCAATTTTTTACGAAAAAAAAGTCATAAGGTGCAAAGATGGCAATTTGTAGAATAAGAGAAGGTGGTATGAGTAAGCAGGAAAAAACATTGCCAGAAGGCTGAGTGGAAGAATAACGCGAAGGGAGGGGGTTGAACATGCATATTTTTTCCGAAAAAAAAGTCATAAGGTGCAAGATGGCAATTTGTAGAATAATAGGAGGTTGCATGAGTAAGTAGAAAAAAACATTGCCAGAAGGCTAAGTGGAAGAGTAACGCGAAGGGAGGGGGTTGAACATGCAATTTGGTACGAAAAAAAATCATGAGGTGCAAAGATGGCAATTTGTAGAATAATAGGGGGTAGTATGGGTAAGTCGGAAAAAACATTGCCAGAAGACCAAGTGGAAGAATAACGCGAGGGGAGGGGGTTAAACATGCAATTTTTTTACGAAAAACAAGTCATAAGGTGCAAAGATGGCAATTTGTAGCATAAGAGAAGGTAGTATGAGTAAGCAGGAAAAAACATGCCAGAAGGCTGAGTGGAAGAATAACGCGAAGGGAGGGGGTTAAACATGCATATTTTTTTCGAAAAAAAAAGTCATAAGGTGCAAAGATGGCAATTTGTAGAATAATCGAAGGTAGTATGAGTAAGCAGGAAAGACATTGCCAGAAGGCTGAGTGGAAGAATAACGCGAAGGGAGGGGGTTAAACATGCATATTTTTTTCGAAAAAAAAAGTCATAAGTTGCAAAGATGGCAATTTGTAGAATAATAGGGGGTAGTATGAGAAAGCAGGAAAAAAATTGCCAGGAGGCTAAGTTGAAGAATAACGCGAAGGGAGGGGTTAAACAAGCACTTTTTAACGAAAAAAGGCGTGTGGTGCAAAGCTGGCTATTCGTAAAATAAAAGGGGGTAGTATGAGTAAGTAGGAAAAACATTGTCAGAAGGCTAAGTGGAAGAATAACGTGAAGGAAGGGGTTGAACATGCATCTATTTTTTCGAAAAAAAGTCATAAGTTGGAAAGATGGCATTTTAAATCTACAAAATTATCTCCGATTATTCTAATCGGAGATAGTATAAGTAAGTAGAAAGGAGTTAAACCAGCATCTTTCTTTTGAAAAAAATAGTCATAAAGTGCAAAATGAACGATTTGTGTAATAAACGGAGATAGTACAAGTAGGAGAAGGAAGAAAATTGTCAGAAGGCTGAGTGGAAGCATGACAAAGATATCAGCGATACAAAGAGCATCGGTAGCCTTCTCGATCTTTCATTTCATTGAAAGAATCTGGCACTTCGTTTACATATTTTGAGATATTTCATGTCACCTTTGGTCCTTTGGATAAATGCCTCTCGTTATACTTCCATTTAGCCTTTTGAATTTTTTTTTCAACTTACTCATACTACCTTCGATCATTCTACAAATTGTCAGCTTTGCATCTTATGCCTTTTTTTCGTTAAAAAGTTGCTTGTTTAACCCCCTGCCTTCGCGTTATTCTTCCACTTAGCCTCCTGGCAATTTTTTTTCCTGCTTTCTCATACTACCCCCTATTATTCTACAAACTGCCATCTTTGCACCTTATGACTTTTTATCAAAAAAAATATGCATGTTTAATCCCTCCCTTCGCGTTATTCTTCCACTCAGCCTTCTGGCAATGTTTTTTCCTGCTTACTCATACTACCTTCTCTTATGCTACAAATTGCCATCTTTGCACCTTATGACTTTTTTTTCGTAAAAAATTGCATGTTTAACCCCCTCCCCTGGCGTTATTCTTCCACTTGGTCTTCTGGCAATGTTTTTTCCTGCTTACTCATACTACCTTCTCTTATGCTACAAATTGCCATCTTTGCACCTTATGACTTTTTTTTCGTAAAAAAATTGCATGTTTAACCCCCTCCCCTCGCGTTATTCTTCCACTTGGTCTTCTGGCAGTGTTTTTTCCTGTTTACTCATACCACCTTCTCTTATTCTACAAATTGCCATCTTTGCACCTCATGATTTTTTTTCGTACAAATTGCATGTTCAACCCCCTCCTTCGCGTTACTCTTCCACTTAGCCTTCTGGCAATGTTTTTTTCTACTTACTCATAATACCTCCTATTATCCTACAAATTGCCATCTTTGCACCTTATGACTTTTTTTCGAAAAAAATTTGCATGTTTAACCCCCTCCCTTCGCGTTATTCTTCCACTCAGCCTTCTGGCAATGTTTTTTCCTGCTTCTCATACCACCTTTTCTTATACTACAAATTGCCATCTTTGCACCTTATGACTTTTTTTTCGTAAAAAAATTGCATGTTTAACCCCCTACCCTTCCGTTATTCTTCCAGTGTGCCTTCTGGCTGCCCGCCTTACGCTATGTCGGTAACAATCGAACCTGTGAACGATAAAATTACCCTTGCACCTAGTGACCCTTACCCCTCCGTAGCCAGCTCTCAGTCTATTTTCCCTATTCAATAAATTTAGAAGGTTGATGGGGATGGTACAAAGTGCAATAAAAAATCCTTCGAAATGCATACAAATTTGGTAAAGTGAAACAAAAATTGACCTGTTTCAGGATTTCAGATTAGAGTTATTATTTCTACTTTTGCTGTTTTCCATGGAATTTTTAAGTGAAGTTTCAATTTGATTATTACAGTTAATTTCTTATTAGGCCTTTATAGTGGCCCTACTGAAAAAGAATATTTAAAACTGGTCCATGAACAAGAAAAGGTTGGGAACCACTGGGTTAGGGGCTCGCACCCCAACTGAATAATTCGCCTCGTCTAAGTCTCGTTTCGACGCCCTAATCGTGAAATTATGGCGCGTCGTGATGGATGACGATGGCGTCCCTATGAAGAGAATGTGTGGAGCATTGGAGAGAAGTTCAAGGTTATTTTTGGTGTAATATTTACATATAAAAAACGTTAGTGCTCGAGCAGAATGAAATCGCAATTGATTTGGATGTTTTACGTTTATGAGTGCCCTTTTCGAGGATTTATCATTTTATATTTGACAGATTTTTAGTCGAAAATATGAAGTCGAATATTTGTTTGTCGATTGGAATGAATGAAATAAGTCAAAGGCAAAGAACATTTTCAGGATTTCCTTTATACTGTGAAAGAGTGATTTCACTTGCTTTCATTCTCTACTCTCGTTTAGCAAAAACATGGACGGTACCATGGCGAGGGACATAGAGGGGGGGTTTAGTTGACGAGTCCCCCCGATTTTGAACAGAGTTGGCAAATTTTCAAATAGTTGATGAATTTTCGAACCAGTAGGAAAATTTTCAAGCAGCTCTTACAACTTGTGCGAAGGTATACAGGAAGTCTCTATAAAAAAAAAAGTTGAAAGTATTTCCGGTTCAACTGAATGTATATTTTCGATAAAGAATTAAAGTTCAGATGCATTCGCGACGTTGCACTTACCTGCAAAATTTCATAAATAGTGTGTTTTTCGTTCGAAAATTTTTATGTAGGTACTTTATCTCAACCAAGCATATCGGTTTATTAGATTTTTTGAACAAGTGAACTCAATTTTTTCGTTTGATTGTGATGTTGGTAGATTTAAAAATAGATACCTATATATGGGTCCTCAATTTTTTTCTTATTTGAATTTTATTTTAAGTGAATTTCATCAATCAAATTTAAAGATTGTTCAATTTGTGTAAACGTTCCAGATATGCAGGCAAATACATTATCAACAAATCGGTATTATAATGGGTAATTGTGAAGTGAACTTTTCCATTTTCTGTAAGTAATTCATGAAAATATTTGTCTTCATGAAAATCCATCAAGTGACCCAGTTGAAAACTCCACAAAAGCCAAATGGATTTCCTGTGACGTCACAAATTTTCATTACTACGCTTTGAATAATTCGCGATCAGCACGGCTGGAAATTCCGATTCATATTTCACAAACTCGTCGCAGTTGGCGTAGCCGGAACGTCCGGTTATAGGTTTATCCGGTTCTGTACATTAATGCTTGTTTATTTTTCAACGTACATTCGGCGGACGGCGGTTCGTTTTCCAACATCTACTGGAAAATACGACATTAGGTATTTTATAATGCGGTTTTCCGCGGTCAGCCGACAATGGACCGAGCAAGCAGGAGGTCTCCGTTTGCTGGATATTAAAGAAATTTCCGCAATGGCTTCATGCTAGTGACGCAGGAGAGATTTCAATGAGTCAGAGAGATGCTTTAATCATCGCTGCTGTCGTTTAGATATGCTTAGTAAATTCCTATCATACCGTGAAAAAATTATACCTCTTTGTGGTCTTCTTCATCAGTGGCGCAGCCAGGATTTCATTTTGGGGGGTGCTGAACTGAAATTTTTTTTATGGTCAGTGAATAACGAAAGTTGCAAAAAATAAAGAGAAGAAATAACGAAATAGAGAAGAAATTAATCTTTGGGGGGGGCTGTGCAGCCCCAAAGCCGCCCCCTGGCTGCGCCAGTGTTCTTCATGCATGGAATGAACATAAAACATAATAATAAATAACATGAAGTGACACAATAATGGTAGCTATCCAGAGGTTCAAATGCAAGCAGCAAATATTTCTTTCATTGAGTGATATTTTGATAGCAATATAATCATTAAAAACACATAATATTCTAAAAAATTCATGAAATTTTCATTTGTGTCGATAGTGAGGTGAATAGAATTTAATATTTGAAATATTCACTGCGACTGCGCCTCAAAATGGTACGTATGTATGAAGTTGGCTCAGCACTTTTTGATTCTCGAAAAAAAAAATGATTGATGTGCTGAGTTTGTGCTAGTTTTTTGTCTGCTGTGTGCCGTCTTTTTGAGCGCCCGTTATACTTAAATGAGTTGCTATATCGTTTTGCCCAAATGTCTGCTATTTTCGAATTATGAGCCAAAATGGTCTCAAATGATAGGGTTCGACTCCCTGACGACGAATCGTGGTTAAATTAAATTCTGTCCGCGGGGCCGTCCGCCAAACGCGTTGCTCTTTCAAGCTTCGAATATACGTCATATACTAATAGCATCATATTTTTATCCCGAACGCAGCAAATTGCTCTTGTAATGCGTGATTTTCTATAGCTGAGAGTTCTTCCATAAAATAAATATGCATGAAATCTTCAATCTATAGTACGGACCTTGTTGTAATTTTATGTTTGAAATCCTTTTATTTCAATGTTTATCGCTTGTTGCGGCTTAATGATTCATCCGCTTCGTCCCAATTTTGGTACATGACTGTTTCCAACATTTCGTCTCTTACGAAAGAAACCTTCAGAGTTGTCTTTCAATGCGTCAATCGAAGCGGGTTTGTGGACATAAGACACGAGCATCCAAAAACATGGTCTGAATGCGTTAAATGGCACGATTTGCGCTGCCAATGACCGTCTCCAAATGTGAAATTAACTGTTCCCGAACAAATTATTAATATTTCCTTTATAAATTTTGAAAGTTTCTGATGAAATGATACAATAAATTGATTTTCATATTAATTCGTCATAGTTCCCCTAGTGATCAAATGCATAAAGCGTTAAAATCCAGAAAAAAGACATCAGAAAATTGCGATCAATGTGTGAAATGCTAATGTAGCAGTGATAATATAAAAGAGGAGAAAGTGGAGGTTGTGGATGCGCACCATCGAAAAATAGCGAAATGGTAAAAAATATGATGACGAACTTTGAAGAAAAATGAAAATATGTGATCTTGTTGCTAGGAAATAAGGAATAAAGTTTTGGAATGATGTATCCGCTTCAATGAATTTTTTCTTGAAAAAGTATGAATAAATAAATAAATCGATATTTATTTATTACCTATATATCTATGTTATAATTGACATGTTATTTCAATATACGATTGTGAATACCAAGTATTCCCTATGCAAATTTTAAAATGATACTGATAAAATAATTAAATAAATTGATTTTCAAATCCCAAGTGATTCAAAGCATCAAAACAAGCACTCGTTGTTATTTCGCTGTAAACTTCACTAACAAAGCCATTTTCCGTGTAGGATTATTTCAAAAACCCACCGACTAATAACTGGATTTGGCCGAACAACCCTCTGTTTTTAGAGCAGATCCATCCACCTATATTAATGTCATTCCGGGCCGCCAGATTCAATTTGTTTGATGAAACCCCACAACAGAGGAACAACGTACGAACTGGCCACTAGAACAGAATTGTATTAAATTATTTTCATCACGTTTCATTGTACCAGTGACATGTGCAGAATATTAGATGGATTTCAAGCTTGTGTGTAGTGTTGATCGAAAACAGTGTTTAAATGACTGAACTTGAAGTTAACTCATTATCGAATAAAATGACAGTTTGGCAAATTGGTTTGGCACGAACGAGTTGTCAATTGGATTTCGGTAAAGTTTAATGCGGAAGTGAGGTACATGCAGCTATACTAGTGTGGTGGCCTGACAGCTGACAGTAGAAGTAGATTGTTTTAATCGATCTGCTGAAAATGGAGGACGGGCTTAGAAGAGAAATGAGTGGAAAATATACTGACCGGGCAAAATAATCGATCCACTCAAAAAATCGATGAAGTTTGTTGATTCATAAATATATTATCTCAAGTCCGATTCAAATGATTTTTTTTCAATTGCACGGATGTTTATCCTTAATCAATCACTAGTTTTGAATATCAGGAAAACTTGGAGAACATCATTTTATACAGGGTGAAACAAAGTATATTTTTTACTTCAAAATAAGAACCACCCATGGTGTTTTCCAGTTGTTCCACCGTGTGATTTCTTATTCCATCATCGAGACACTTCTTCTCTTGACAATTTAATTCTTTATTTATAACCATAGCTCCCTTTTTGTTGAAGATAGTGGATTTTCAGTAAAACATTAAATTTCGCTAAGGCTACAAAAGTACTTCAAGAAATTCAACCTAAATTCTGATCCAATGAAAATAAAATGAAAACTATGTAAAAAACATAACGTGTTTTCTGCCCAGGCGCGCACAAAAGGAGCAATTCGTCTTGGGATGCCCTTAATAGGGTTTTGATTCAGTTATAGCATCACTGAGCTACTGCAAATTTTCAGGAGTTTCTTCATAGGGATTTGAGGGTGAACTAAACCTCAATTGGAAAACAATATGTACC
>CM024247.1:23616660-23663918 GCA_013421045.1 Propylea japonica | reverse complement strand
GGGGAATATGTTAAGAAAACTCCATTGGGATTGAATTATTGAAATTTATTCCAAATATTTATTCTATGATCCTACAAAATTTTATAGCAATTACAATTCACGAATGATTAAACACATATCTTAATAGTTAGGAAGTTGATAGTCTAAGTGCGAAGGCACCCTCAGGTATCAACTGAAATATTATTCTTTCATATTTATCGTGCAAATCCTTAACACATTTATGAGTGTCATCCAGAAGTTTGATACGTTTTCTTTGAATCTACAGGGTAATGTTAATATGAAGTGATCCTTCGAAGAGGATATACTAGACGTCATTTGCAGCAGATTGCGTCTAGTGAAGCATGGTCCGAAGATCAATGGTTTCCAATATAAGATATTCAAATTATCTGCCTCGTTATCAAAAATGATTGATTTTTTAAAAGATTATTCACTCTAAATATTCATTGATTACCTATTAATTCTTCTCATAGCTTTAAAGGTGGTTCTTATTTCTTGCGAAAAAGTATGACCAATAAAGATTTTGATAACCCGAGTTATACAGGTTCATGAAATCTGTACCAGTTCCCTTATGAAATCTTGATGCATAAATTGGAAATTACTCGAATAGAGTATAATGAACTTGGTGTACAAATGTAAAATGAAACTTCACTATTTTGTCAGCTTTTCTGTAGAACATACGTCAATAATTCCTTCATGCAATAAAGAACTATGACCGAGAAACGCAACAGGTACAGACCTTTTCGTATCCTTCAAATAATCCTCTTATACCTTATTTCACTCGAACCATGTCCCGCTTACGAATCACAAGTGAAATAGATGATCTGAATGATTCGAAAAAGTCTGTTACCTGTTCAATTTTCTGGCCATAGTATGCGAATACGTTTTCGCAAAAAATGAGAACCATCTACTCAGCTCTGCAAAAAATATTCATTGAATATCTACAGTGAGGTGAATTTCACCAAACTCATTATTGTTCGGTATCGAAGTAGGAAATTTTAGATGAGTTGAAAAATCACCATACTGTCGTAACCATGGATTTTCGGACACAATAAACATTTTGCTGCAAATGACGTATAGTATATCCTCTTAGATCACGCGGAATTACCAAACACCCTGTTTAAATCACAATATATAGGGTTCCCCGGCGATTGACGTCAAAATTATTTCCAATTCCTCAGACCTGTGGTTATCCAAAACTACCCTATTATCAGTGTGTTTGGTCATGACTTAGCGATAATTAAGGGCATCAAATATACCTAATATTATCGACAAAAACATTCAAATTTGGAAGTTTACTCCCTTTTTTGGAGTAGCCCCATTTTAAATTTACCTTTTTATTTTCGTTGACCCTTCCAAATAATATCGATTTCGTTGGACATAAAGGTCGTACAGATGTGAAAAAAATGTTTTTGAAAGATGATACAACCACCTTTTATTGGGTATAACAATTGAAAAACATTCAAATTGACAATGTCATAAAAAAATTCTTCGAAAAAGTTTTAGTAAACATATGTACTGATTTTCTTTGTAAATCCGCAATAGTACAAAAACTAACCATTGAAGTATAATTTTTGTTGATGATTTAACACACAAAGACATAAGCTACAAAACCACTCTCACATAATTTCCGTAAGTAAAATATTCTGAAGTTATTGCTGTTCGAACACGATCACTAGGCGAGCAAAGGGCACAAGACAGATCGTCATGAAGGCTACTGCCTGTCTACAGAGCAGAGGCGGCAATTATGAGCAATTTTTATGATTAGTTTGTTCGTTTGATCATTAAAAATTATCGAAAAAACAGTAGGTAGGTACTGAGGTTTTTTTTATTTTATTGATTTTTATAAGGTTCATGTTCGAAGAGCAATTACTTTCTAAATATGTATGTAACTTACAGAAATTATGTTGGTATCGTTTTGTAGCTGATATTCTTGCCTGTTAGCCCATCGAGAAAAAAAAAACTTCAATGTGCGAGTTTTTGTACTATTGCGAATTTACTGAGAAAATCAGTACATTTTCTACAACAATTTTTTAAAGAATTTTTTTATAACATTTTTAAGTTAAGTTATATGTTTTCATATTGTTTCTATTTAATAAAAGGATGTAGTAAAATCTCTGAAAAAACATTTTTTCACTTCTGTAGGGCCTTTATGTCCAAAGATATCGATATTATTAGGAAGGGTCAACTAAAATAAAAAGTAAACTCAAAATGGGAGCTTCTCCAAAACTGAGGTGGTAAACTCCCCAATATGGGTGTTTGTGTCTATAAAATTAGGTATATTTGATGCCCTTAAATTATCGCTAAGTCATGAACAAACACACTGTATATTTGGCGATTTTTTGCAGTTGTGGTTGTCCTGCATGTTGCTTCAATAAAATAAATATTCAGCTTCCTGAAATCAGTGCAAGCTACCCAAAAAAGTCTTAAAAGCAAAAACCTTCAGTTTTCGGTAGGATGTACTCAAACATTCATTTTCGATTCAGAAATGAAAAAATGTTTTTAAGCTTTTGAATTAGTTTGAAAACTTCACAGAGTCTTAAGCTACGAAATTCATAGGAAAAAAGGTACTTGAACGGACCTTTTTTTGTAATTAGCCTTGAGCTAAAATCATCGAAACTCGTTCGAATTTGTATTTCTTCTTTTTACCATTTCCATGGTAAATCAAACTTAAAACAAATGTAGTTCGAGTAATTTATACAATAATTATGGTGTCATCACCACTGATGGAAAATGTTAACATTCATCACAATTGCTGGTAGTGAAATTATCCGTTTTGGAATGGACAATAAAAGGCACGTGATACTAAGAATTACTATTCACAATTTTTCAAAATGTGTACCTCCAATTTGAAATCATTATCGAAAACATTCTCAAAGTGACGTGTCAATTGCCTGAAGCTAGTAGAATTTTGTTGTTTTATTTTTGATTCCGCTTCTGAAATCCAGAAAGCTGGATTGGGCGTGCAGGGCTCATCGATCGACAGATCTCAACCCCATCGATTTTTTCATTTGGAGAGCTCACAAAGAACTGGTGTACGCGAAGGAAATCAACACGAAGCAGAATTGAGTTAAAAGCTTTCACAGAATCGAAATGAAAAATAAAACAAAAAATTCGAGTAGGTCCAGGCAATTCACACGTTACTTTTCAGAACATTTTCGATAATGTATTCAATTGGACCCAGAGATCTTTAAAAATTATTGAAGTGAATAGTAATGTTTATTAAGATGTGCCTTTTATTTTCTATCCCAAAACAGGTTATGTCACAACTAGCCATTCTGACGAATGTTGAGATTTTCCATCAGAGGTGAATAAATAACACGCGCTACATTTGTTTCGCTGGAATTTCAATTAAGTTCAAATTTTAAGTTAAATTCAATGATGTTCAGCCTATCCGCCTTTCATGGCGGATTACAACGAAAAAAGTCCTATTTTTCCTATGACTTCCGTAGCTTAGTACTCCGCAAGGTTTTCAAACTCAGTCAAAACCTAAAAAACCCTTTTTTTTATTTCTAAATCGAAAATGAATCTTTGAGTGAATCCTATTGAAAACTGAAGTTCTAGCTTTCAAGACTTTTTTGGGTAGCTTGCTGTGATTTCAGGGAACTGAATATTTTTTTATTGAAAGCAACCGTGTTGAAAAATAAAACTGCAAAATACTTACCGCATAGGAAGATATGCATTTGTCAATCGCCTGGACACCCTGTTCATCAAAATCGAACTATATTCGAATATCTCATCCCAGAATGGGTTAGATTGAGTTGTAATAATTTGTTTACATTTTATTGAATTTTAAAGAGAGCTCAAAGAGGATCTTATTTATATGATCGTGTTAGTGTTATTCGTGCAAGAATCTCCGTCATATGATGTTTTTTCCTCACATTCGGTAATGATATTGTTTCAAACATAAACATCTATAACTTGTTGGTGAGATAAAAATATTTTCAGCTACCCTGATGACGAAAAAAACAGATACGAAGGCTTGGGTATGAATAAATAGTGAGATATCAATTTTATATTAATGGCGGATATCCTCTACCTGATATTAATGTATAAGGTGTTTCAGAATAAGGTGTCATAAATTCATATTTTTACAGATGTAAAAATTTTGAAAATTGCAAAATATAATGTGTTCACTAATAGGTCTCTTTCCACAAATCTGAAAAATGAAACTCCAATCATGTGTAAATCAGATTGAATTTATTCTATTCCATGTGTTGATTGTCCAAATGTATACGTAGGTCAAATTCCTCAGGCTCTGAAGAGAAGAATTAGCCTACATAAAAGTGATGTCAGCCCTTATCCAGACAGATGTGCCTTGGCTCCACACGCAAAGAATAATTGTCATAATTTTGATTCCAACAACACTACAAATTTATCCATAGCAACGAATTGTAAAAAGAGAATTTCTTTGGAAATGTGCTATATTAATGAAAAAAAAATACAATCAACCAAAAAGCAGATATTAAGGGATTAAGTTATATTTATAGTAACCTTCTAACTATAAATAATAACATATCACACAATGATCAAAGTAATCATTGAAAAATTTGTAATCAAGCTTTCTACATTCTACTCATTACATGTCAATTTTTAAAACTGTCAATTTTATATTTAGTGTCAAGAACGTATTCAATAAAAAACGTTTCTGTTTTTTGTTTCCCTTCGTAACAACTTTTCAAATGTTAGTTTTATACAACGTTATACCATTGCTTTTTTGATATTTTTAAATTGTAGCATCCTGATAAATGTCTCAATATAAGACCGAAATATAGATGTTGAGGAACAATAGTTGTTCGAATTGAATTAAGCCCTTGCCGAGTACCCAAATAAAAATATAATAGAAATTTGATAATCACAGCAAATCTCCTTCAATGAATATAAAATTGTTGTAAAGAGTTTTCTTGGATTTTCTTAGAACTGATGTTCTACAACTGAAATCTTTTTAAAGTGTTGACATAAATAATGATTTTTTCTTAGAAATTTTATAGGTTTTCACTCCCAGAATATATTTCAAGCGATAAATAATGATAGTGAGGAATACTCCCCATAAATGTAATTTTAATGACCATTTAGAGGAAAAAACCCCGGTTTGTTGTAAGTAGTTTGAACTTGTAATTTTATGTTGTATGTTCTGTTTGCAATTGTTTTTGTAATAGAGTTTATATATTTAAAGAATCCCTGAAAAAGAATAAAATCATTATTCGAAAGCTTGGCTTAACAAAAAAGAGTAGTACATCATTTCTCACAATCTGTCTAATTCCCATTAAAAATCAACATTTTTAGGTACAACGAGGCTGTCAAACAAAATCAAATGAAATATATATAAATATATAGAAACAGGTTTAACGCGTACATCGCCATGAATAACAATAAAGTGAAAGCATGCGTTTTAGAACACCGCCAGCATAAACTAAACAATGAAAGCGAAAAATAATAATAATTGATTTAAAATCAACAAACATTAAACTCATACTTCGTGAATAATCCTGTCAACGCACAAAGAACATGCATAGTGGTAATATCAAACAGAGCGTCAATAGATAGCTATTTCGCCCTATTTGGTGATCTTCAGTATAGAGGAGCTCTGTCTGAAAAGCATTCTAGGTTTCCTTATTTGATGAAATATCGCCTAGCTCTGAGAATAACAAAACCAAGACTCCATCTCTCGGGATCCTTACGAACAATTACCTCCGACGCATGAACCCTGCACGAAGTGCGAGATGTTTATCCATTTATCATACAAACTGGTGGTAGTCCAACTATGTGGCTTTAACCTCTAGTCGATGAAGTGGAAACGCTCTTTTAATCGTCATAATCCAGACGTGGTAATAATTGTAATAAATAAATAAAAATTCATGCGTTTGAGAGTAACGCGGGCATAATTAGAACAAGGAAAGCGAAGAATAATATTAATTGATTCAAAATCAACCAATATCATCCATAGATAGCTATTTCGCCCTATTTGGTGATCTTCAGTATAGAGGAGCTCTGTCTGAAAGGCATTCTAGGTTCTCTTATTTGAAGAAATGTCGCCTAGCTCTGAAAATAATGAAACCAAAACGCCATCTCTCGGGATCCTTAAAACACCTACCTCCGACGCATGAACCCTGTACGAAGTGCGAGATGTTCATCCATTTTTCATACAAACTGGTGGTAGTCCAAGTATGTGGATTTAACTTTCAGTCGATGATGGTAAAAAATGAAAATTCATGCTTTCAAGAATAAGGCGGGCATAATTAAATAATGAAAGTTCAGAATAATATTAATTGATTTAAAATCAACCAATATCAAACCCATACTTCGAAACTAATCCAGTTCACGCACCAAGAACATGCATAGTGGTAATATCAAACAGAGCATCCATAGATAGCTATTTCGCCCTAGTTGGGGCTCTTCAGTATGGAGGAGCTCCGTCTGAAAAGCATTTTAGGTTCACTTATTTGAAGAAATGTCGCCTGGCTCTGAGAATAGCAAAACCAAAACGCCAACCCCTGGGATCCTTACGAACACCTAACTCCGATGCATTAACGCTGAACGAAGTGCGAGAAATTTTTACGTGAGAGATGTTTATCCGCTTTTTATACAAACTGGTGGTAGTCCAACTATGTGGATTTAACCTTCAGTCGATGAAGTAGTTTATGACGATTGAAAGAGCGTTTTCTCTTCATCGACTGAAGGTTGAATCCACATAGTTGCTCTACCGCCAGTTCGTATGAAAAGCGGATAAATATCTCGCACTTCATTCAGGGTTCATGCATCGTAGGTAGGTGTTCTTATGGATCCCAGAAGATGGCGTGTTGGTTTTGTTATTCTCAGAGATAGGCAACATTTCTTCAAATGAGTGAACCAAGAATGAATTTCAGATAGCTCTTCTAAACTGAAGAGCCCCAAAAAGGGCAAAATAGCTATCTATGGATGCTCTGTTTGATATGACCACTACGCATGTTCTTTTTGCGTTGACTGGATCAGTTCCGAAGTATGGGTTTGATATTGGTTGATTTTAAATCAATTATTTTCATTCTCCGCTTTCATTGTTTATATTATGCTTGCATTACTCTTAAACGTATGAATTTTCATTTTTTACTATTATCACCACGTCTGGTTTATGACGATTGAAAGAGGGTCTCCACTTCATCGACTGAAGGGTTAATCCACATAGTTGGACTACCACCAGTTTGTATGAAAAACGGCTAAACATCTCGCACTTCATTCAGGGTTCATGCATCGGAGGTAGGTGTTCGTAAGAATCCCAGGATATGGCGTTTTGGTTCTGTTATTCTCAGAGGTAGGCAACAAATAGGGCGAAATAGCTATCTACGTATGCTCTGTTTGATATTACCACTATGCATGTTCTTTGCGCGTCGACGGAATTAGTTCCGATGTATGGTATGGTATGGTTTAATATTGGTTGATTTCAAATCAATTAATACTAATCTCCGCTTTCATTGTCTATATTAATCCCGCGTTACCCTTAGTCGCATGAGTTTTCATTTATTACTATTATCACCACGTCTGGTTTATGACGATTAAGAGGGCGTTTCCACTTCATCGACTGAAGGTTAAATCCTTATAGTTGGACTACCACCAGTTTGTATGAAAAATAGATAACATTTCGCACTTCGCGCAGGGTTCATTTGTCGGAGGTAGGTGTTCGTAAGGATCCCGAGAGATGGCGTTTTGATTTTATTATTATCAGAGCTAGGTGACCTTTCTTCAAATAATAGATATTATATATATTTATATAAATAAAGTCCACATGAGAAAGAAAATGGCAACTTTTAAAATTTTTTTTACACAATGACTATATTGTCCCGTCCTAATTTATTTTAATGTAATGTTTGTCATATATGTTTTATTTTAACTCTACAGAACATTCCTGTTTCGTAAAACTGACGAGTTTCAATTTCAACCTCAAATTCGAAACCCTGAAGATGCAATAAATACATTGCGAAAGCTTGGTTGAGATAAAAGAGTACACTTATTTTTCCTTAAATTCCGAGTCTCAACACCTTTAACCTATATTGTTTCATATACAGAAAGACTCTTAGCACAGTGAACTAATATATAAATATATATAAAGCTCGTAATATTAACATATCAAACAGCGGAAACCTATCCGAACATTATAAATATATTTATAGTGAATAGGAAGTATTACCGTATAATCTAAGTGAAATTCTATGGGTACTCGGCAAGAGGCCTGGTTGTAAACAGAGATAACTATTTGTCATTCGAATGTCTATATTTCGAGCCTATTGTTGGGCTCTTCATCAGGATACTAAAATATGCATACAAAAGATGTTTTTTTTTTATATGAAAAATGATGAAAAATTATGTGAGCAAGGTGTCTTACTCACCAAGAAACTCAGTTGGCATTTCAGAATTGCAATAGCAAGATACATGAACAGATCATTGATTTGAGAGGACCCATGATTCAACAGGAAATCACATTGAACCATGACATATAATACATTGATCATTTATACATTTTAAGAAACACATAATTAGAAGAAATTCAGTATGTCTGACAGTTGAACTTTTAGGTTATGAAGCAGAGAAAAAGCAGTGACATCAACAGAACATAGGGCCGGTTAACTAATTCAACCTTGCTGGTCCATTAAAATTTTAACATTTCGGCCGAAAATGCATTACATATAATAATTACTACATATAGAAGGTGTTAACTATATTCACATTCATTTTTATCTGAATAAAAAAGTTAGGTATATAATACTAATACCACTAAAGTCCGCCCTTTGGTAATGCTGTTGTCCGTGTTCATTATTCGGCACATTTCCATGAATAACCGTTAATTTTCATCAGAGCATGAATTCAGTATTTTACAATATTCAAAATCGAAGGGATGATCGAGGTTGCTAGCGTGCCAAGCCAAAGCACATCTCTCAGGATGTTCGCGAATATCACTTTTATGCATATTAATGCGAAGTTGTAAAGCTTGTGAAGTCTGTCCCACATAAACCCCTGACATTTTTTACATTGAATAGATCCCATTTAGAGAAGACAGGAACAGGGTCTTTGAGATTTGTAAAAAGTGACCTGTTGGTTTGAACACTGTATTTGGCAATTTTTATGTCAGGACTAACTGACAAGATGTTGGTCAATTTACTTGTAAGAGTTGGTATAAATGGCATAGGAACCTATTTTAGAAACATGTTAGGAAGCACTCCGGTTGTATTGCTCTGGTTGCCAGGTTGCTCATTGTTAGTAGATTCTTGTATTGGATTAGCTCCTTCTGAGTTGTTGTTGAAAATGAGTATTGGTTGTTCTTTGGGTGGTAACCGTTGGCAACCATTATAGCCGCTAATTTCTTGTTGGCTGCAAAAGTGTAGTCAGGGTGAGTCAGGTTTTCAATTCTATTTTTTGGTACCGATTCTAGTGTTTCACTTGATTTTCCATCCACGATTGGACATTGCGTGAACGTATCTATCTGAACTAGTAGGCTTGACGTACCAGTCCAACTGATGTTGTAATGGTCTCTGACTACTAAGCTATCCAATAAGGAAACAGTCCCGTCTTTTTCCTCCTCCACAGCAAATTTAACGTGGGTGTCGTATGAGTACCTCATGTATTTAATCCTTTGGTATGGACATGATCAGATCATCCTCGTATTGATACACAAAAGCTGGTATGAATGATAACTTCGATACACAATACCTAAGCAAGCTGGACATGACCATTATAGTCAATAGCTGAGGATAATACCTGTATTCAAAGACACAATAATTCGAATCAATAGAAGTTTGATTATATTGATATGTAAATATAGCGAATTTGGTGAAGAGCCTATGAAATTTAGTATATTGAATGTTTAAGGGCAAGGGGACTGACTGGACTAGAATCAAAGCAAACTCTTTTGTCTTGACCGAGCTTTCGCATCCTCAGGACCTCAAAGGTGAGATTATTTAAAACCTTGACCATTGCACAAAACAGATTGTCAAATGTTGAAAATTTTGACAATCTGTTTCGTAAATAAACTTACGAATTGTAAAAAACGTTTTATAGAGAATAAAAAAATTTATATCAACTCAAATTTCAACCTACATATGTATATCAGAAAAAACAGTTCAAAATGAACAATTCTTGCAAAGTTCAAGGATGTAAGTGGAGAGAGTGATTGTTCCATATTTACATCACAATAGGAGTTTATGGATATATATTTGATAAGTATAAGTAAAGTAATGAAGTGGAAGCAGAGAACAATATTAATCGATAGAAATCAACCAATATTAAACTCATACTTCGGAGTATGAGTTTAATATTTGATGATTTCTATCGATTAATATTATTCTCTACTTTCACTTCATTTATATTCATGGCGATGTTACGCGTAAAACTTTTTCTATTATTGATAAGTATAAGGTTAAAAATTTTCTTGAAAAGTATGGCCAGCAGTATCTAATTCTAATTTCACTACGCCATGCTGGATCCACCATATCTCCACTACATCTGCTCAGTAAACCAGAAAACAAAGGCTTTATGAAAGCTTTATAAATAATTGAGAGATAATGAACATCATTGAAGAATTGTTGGTTGTATAAATTCGAACAATATTGAGATTTAAACGGTTATTGGTATATTGAAAATATGACATTGTGTTTCGAAAATATTTGTTGTACTTGATTGATATTGGTGATGAAAGCCACTCAGCCAACGATGTTTAACTCAAGGAATTGATTTTTGAACTGGTCGTCCGATATGGAGTTCAAACGTAAAACCAGTGCTTGGCATCGAATCTTCCTATTAATTTATTTCTCCTTATGGCATCATGTTCTTCCTCCGGTGATATACTCAGGGCAATTTTCTGAAAAAAAATTGGATTGAACTGAGTGTGTTGAGCAATGAATAATAGTTATTATCGAAAATCGAAAAAATACGAATACGGCCTACAGTAAACACGAGGTTCTACTCCAAATATTGAAATTTTCAAGGTTGGTTGAAGATTTGGAGTAGAGAGTTGAATTTATTTAAAAATAGAAAATGAAACGATAGTTGTCAGAATATATTTTAAATTTTTTGCCGATAAGACCAAGAACGGAAATTACGAAGTGTCTAATAGAGGCTTTAACATGCGGCCTTTCATATGGTAGACAGATAATAATCTAACCGTTGCGTTGCGCTACGCACTGACTTTATTTTTCTTGTATATAGAGCATATTATAATGCCTTCTGTTTTATGCCAGGTACAGACGGTTGTAATATAACACAAAAAGAGTAATGTAATGCGAATTCTGTATTCGCATTTCATTTTGCATTACTTCAAACTAATTGTCTGTACCCACCAGAGCTGTGCCGAGCACTGGAGACAAAGCACTAAGCCCTATTGAAAAGTGCTCCGGAATCTCGAGCACTAAGCCCTTATTTTTGAGGAATGCTCGCGATTACTGAGCACTTTTGGAAAGTAATTCGTTTACACGAGCACCGAGGACTGAGCTTTTTTCAAAATGAACCTTTGTATTTTTCATCCAAATATCTCTCGATTCGAAATTTTGATTTCAATGTCTTGATTTTTTCTTTCGAGTGTTATCGTGTTTTGAACTGGGCCGAATTGAAATTGACAATAGTTTTTTTTCAGCAAGTCCAACATTGTCGTTCACAAATAAACATAAAGTTACCAAGACGTCATATGAAAAAATTGGAAGAATATCATGTGATCTCGAAACAGAAAATAAAATTCGAATAGTTCTATAACAATGACGTCTTGGCAACAAATAAGATGGAAATTTTTTTTGACAAAGCTGAAAATGGAAAAACGTTTTCTGTGCTCTTTATGTCATTCATTAAGTGAACAGACTGTAACTTGAATATTCGCCAATAAATAACTTGAAAACATGATTATAGAAACTTGCATCGTATATCAAAAAAATGTCTCATTGTTCCATGGAATTTCCCAAAAAAATTTCTCCATACAACATAACAATTTGTTCTCCGTGTCAAAATAATGGTAACATAAAAACTTGTTCCACTCCCTAACATACAGCGAGATCGTTTTTTTTAACACCAGAGTTATAATGAAGGAAAAACTTAACAACTTAGATGTCCATAGAGGTTGAACGAAAAAAATTAATATTTCAGTTCTTCGTCTATTCTTATCAGTCTGTCATTTTCATGTTCCGACAAGTCCATAAAGGGCTTACTGCTTGGTAATTTCTGTAAGTGCTCGGGAGTACTGCGGTGCTTAGGAGCACTTTTTCGAATTACTAAGCACTAAGCCCTTTCAAAAAATTCGCGAAGCACTAAACACTAAGCACTGGTTTACTTTAGTGCTCGCGAGCACTGTGCTTACGAGCACAAAAGTGCTTCGAGTGCTTTCACGGGCACTAAGCACAAGACATCGGCACAGCTCTGGTACCCACAATTATATGCGTTGAATTGAATATAAAAGTTGAATTGATAAATTCATGAATTGAAACGATAATTCATATCTCACTGCTATCCGCCTCCTAAATAGAATCCCTGTTTGAAATATATTGACGACGGCGTATTATTGCCACTGCAATCAAATGAAATATACAGGGTGGCCGGACGATTGACGTCAATGAAAAAAAACAGGTTTCTCATGTCATGGGGTATTCAAATCACCCCCATGTATGTTATCCGATTTTTCACGGCTTCCGAGTAATAATTTTTTTAATAAAATCTGAGAATTTTCAACTTGAACACCTCAAAAAATTTTTTAAAGAAAAGTAAAAAACTTTTCCTATATTTTTTTGTTGTAAATAGATCGCAATGAATTGTACTTTCATTCATAAAATAACCAGCATCGTAACTTCGATAATAATTATGGAAATGTTGGTCTCAAGTGAGTAAGTTACGTATTTTGGATCATGATCTAAATTTTCAAATTTGAATTAAAAATGTAAACAGGTTACTTCATGGTTTCTTAGTAGGCTTGAAAACTGCGCTCAACACTCAGCTTTCAGAATCATTAATAAAAAATGGTACTCAACAGTCTACTTTTGCTAGAATTAGCCTTCAAAATCAGCGAGGTGGAAAAAATCAAAGAACTAGACGATTACTCAAAATTTATTTTTTGCCATTTTAAGATTCCCACTACAAAAATACTCTTATTCGGTAGTGGGAACAGATGTTTATCAAGTATGCTGCGTAACATCTGTTACTTGTAGTCTGGTATAGTCGTTACTTTTGGAACTGGCATTTTTACTGCTACACGCGTTTGAAGTTTTTGCTCGTTTAGTGACTGTTTCGTATTTTGATTTGGACTTTGTTGTCTTTGAAGTGTTAGAAGATGACTTACACGTTAAGTCAGTATGCTGAAATGCATTATTTTTACGGACTTGCACGAGGGAGCGGCCTTGAAGCAGCGCGACTATATCGTGAACATCTTCAACGTCGTGGTGGGCCGCAACCTGAACATTATCCAAACCATCGTGTTTTTATCAACACTCACCAAACCTTAATGGCAGGCCGCATTCCTGGTCAACGTGGTGGTCGTGAAGGACTCTCTACAGTTGATCCGGATCGCAGGGAAAGGGTGCTCGAAGAGGTTCAGCGTAATCCATCAACCAGTACGAGAAGATTGGCTCATGCTCTGGACATCCCAAGAACATCTATACAAGAGATACTGCACGAGGAAGGATATCATGCATTTCACATTCAACGAGTCCAAGCTTTACTGCCCGCAGACTACCAATTGCGCGTTGAATTTTGCCGAACCATGATACAAAAAGAAGAGAGAAGATCCTGGCTACTTTAATAAAATTTTGTGGACAGATGAGTCACGATTTGAGCGATGTGGAGTCTTTAATATTCACAACTACCACACGTGGACGATTGAAAATCCTCATGAAGTGAGAGCATCAAAATTCCAACATCGTTTTAGCGTTAACATGTGGTCTGGTGTCCTCAATGGCGAACTAATTGGTCCATTTGAATTGCCGTCCAGACTTGATGGAGAAACATACAAAAGTTTCCTCGAGCATGAACTTCTTTCGCTCCTGAAAGATTGTATTCCAAAACGACGGCGCCCCGTGTCACTACGCAACGCAAGTCCGTAATCACTTAAATGAACGATACCCTAACAGATGGATCGGACGAAGCGGACCTATCAAGTGGCCCCCACGCTCACCTGACCTTAATCCCATCGATTTTTTCGTTTGGGGTTATTTCAAAGAAATCGTTCACGCCCGAGAATGTTCTAATGTAGACGAACTGCGACGGAAGATAAGAGAAGCCGAACGTGTCCTAAGAGAAAACAGGGCAGGTTTTATGCGACTGAAAGAAAATTTTTTGCGAAGGTGTAGAATGTGTATTGAGGCTGGAGGTGGCTGATGAATTAGCATAGTCAATGAAACACTTTCTCTTAAGTTATAACTTGTAATATTATTTTAAATACAACACATGCATGTAGCACACACACTAGAAAAGGGACGCCGTGCCTGTCATATTCGACAAACGACATAGACTGACTTACGTCATCTGTCTGAACACAGAGTTATGTCAGATGGAGTGCGTTCATGAGAATTGTCAAATGATATTCAACACACCCCCTCAATTCTTATATACTAAGAGTTACAACTTTATATCACCAAACAATAACAAATAACAAAAATATTATGTTATTATACATTCATTTGGGGTCATTGGCACAAATGCCCAACATTTCTACAAAATATCTGAATTTTGGAGCTGCTAATGAGTTGGTAAAGATATCAGCTACCTGTTCTGAAGTTGGAATATAATTGAGTTTAATCTTATTTTCAAAAACACATTCTCTTACAAAATGATGCTTAACATCTATGTGTTTGCTACGCTTAGTTTCAAGTGTGTTAGACATTTTTATACATGACTGGTTATCTTCATAGATGTTAACAGGGAAAACATTCTGATTAATAATTTCTGAGAGTAATTGTCCCACAAAGACACATTCTGTTACACATTCTGATACTGCAATGTATTCAGCTTCTGAAGTACTGAGTGAAACTGCTGCCTGCTTCTTTGATTTCCAGAAAACGAAGTTATCAAAGATTTTTATTCCGTAACCTGAAATGCTTTTCCTGTCATTTATATCATTTGCATAGTCTGCATCAGTGTAAGCACTTATAATTTGACTGTTCAGAGTTGCTGACTTCACATATCTTATACCAAAATTTTCAGTCAACTTTAAATTTCGTGAAACACTCTTTAAATGTGACCAGTGTTCTTTTGTATAGCAATTTTGAAAACGACTGAAATAATGTATTGAGTAACTCAGATCAGGTCTTGTTCCTAACATGACATACATCAGGAATCCTATAAGCTCTCTATAAGGTAAGTTTGATTTTTCAGAGTTCAAACTATTATTATTTCTTAGATTCAGTCTTGGAGCAATGGGAATGCTTGAGGGATTAACATTTGTCATTTTAAATTTGTCCAATATTTTTCTAATTAAATCTTTCTGGTTAAGAAATAACATATTGTTTGATTTCTCAATGGTTATCCCCAAAAATACAACAGTAAAACTATCTTGACATATCGGTGAGAGATCACGCATTTCAAATTTCAACATTATTTTCTGCTTGAAAACTTGCAGTTTTTCCATGCATGACCTAAATAAAATTATGTCATCAACATGCACAATTGGGTAAATATCTTCATTGAAATACAAACAGGGATCTGACTTGGATCTTTGGAAGTTCAATTTTAGCAATTGAAAATGCAGTTTCTGGTACCAGCATTTAGGTGCTTCTCGTAGACCATATAATGCTTTGTTGCGTTTACAAATGTACTCACTCTTTGGATGTAACTTCACTTCCACACCATCAGGAATTTCCATGTATACCGATTTAGGTAAGTCACCATTTAAAAACGCACATTTCACATCTAATTGATTAACGAAGAGACGTTTTTCAACACATCATGACGAAAGAACTCGGATTGAGAGCATTCGCGCCACTGGCGAGTATATTTCTGCACTGTCACATTCGCCTTGTTGGTAACCACGAGACACGAGTCTTGCCTTTCTGATGATTTCACCATTTGGACAGTCTTTCTTCTTGAAAACCCATCTTGAATCTATCACGTTCACACTTTGAGGTCTCCTAACAATTTCCCAAGTTTCATTTTTATTCAAAGCATCCAGCTAACTTTGAATTGCTTCTTTCCATCCACTGTCTAGTGAAATTGCTTCGGAATAGGACTGGGGTATGTTAGTGTCAAGACCCGTTAAGAGTGCTGCCATCATACTTTCATCATCGAAGTCAACTTCATAATCCATTAATCGTTTTGGTTTTGTTATCTGCCTTCTTGGTCTCTGACCCTCATTAGAAAGTTGTTCGGTGACAGGATTATCAATTTCTCTATTTGATTGAACACTGTCTTCCTGTTTGTTGGTGCCTTCTACTTCATTCATTTCTTCTGGAAGACTTATTTCTCTGAATTTCCCTTCAATTCTAGGTATTCCATATTGGGTTTCATCGAAGACCACATTTCTTGCTGAAATAACCTTTTCTTCTTTTGGGTCCCACAAACGATAGCCGTTGTCTGTGTAACCCACAAGAATCATTTTCTGACTTCTAGGGTCCAACTTATTTGATCGATCTTCAGTAGGTATGTGTACATAACCTATACAGCCAAAAACTTCTATTTTCGACAGGTTTGGTTTTTGTTTGTACCAAATTTCAGCAGGTGTCTTGTTAGCTGGTAATGAAGAGGTTGGGGTGCGATTGACGAGATATGCTGCTACAGCTACTGCTTCCTCCCAAAATGTCTTCTGTAATTTGGCTTCGAAAATTAGACAGCGAGCTTTTTCCAACACTGTTCGGTTGAATCTCTCGGCCACGCCATTGTGTTCTGGAGTACGAGGGATAGTATATTCAATCTTAATACCTTTTTCTTTGCAGAAGTTCTTGAATTGATGGGATACATATTCCCCACCATTGTCGCACCTCAATCTTTCTGGAAGAGTCTTGAATTTATTTTCCACAAGAGATACATATTCTCTGAACTTTTCAAGGGCCTCGCTTTTATTTTTCATGAAATATATAATTGTAAAATGGGAGCAGTGATCTATAAACGAAATGAAGTAACGCTTACCATTATGGCTGGCTGGATTCAGGGGTCCACAAACATCACTGGAGATGCATTCAAGGCCATTCTTTGCTTTCCTTTCCTCAGGTAAGGACTTGAAAGATTTCCTAGTTTGTTTTCCCTGGAGACATACTTCACAAACTTTTTCTGATGGGAAATAAGATGAGTGACCCATGCGCCTATGCCATAATTCCTGTTCTTCTGACGATGTTAGACTTGCATGATTAGTTGGTATGCACATATCTACCACATATAGACCACCCTGCAACTGACCAGAGATCAAAGGACTGTCATTGCTCTTCTTCACAACAATCTTGCTGTTCTCAAATATTATTTTCATTCCTTTACTTTCAATTTTCTTCACAGAAAGGAGATTATGAGTAAGATTCTTGCATACAAGAATATTTTCCAGCTTGATTTTCAAACGTTTGTTTGTTTCTAAATGTAAAGTTCCTTTTATATTTGCTTCTACACAATGTCCTTCTTTTTCCACTTTAATGGAGTGCTTCACTTGTTTTTTGTTAGTCAAACACTTTTCATATTCACTCTTCATCGAATGGTTTGTACAGCCTGAATCAACTACAAATTTCATAATATTTTCTTTGTTTTCTACCTTTTCATTGGATAGACACGTAATGAAGGAAATTTCATCATCTTTTTCAGCCACATTTACCTTCGTGAATGTTTTCTTGTTTTCCTTTATCCTTCGACATTCCGACTTTTTGTGTCCACGTAAACCACAGCCATAGCATTTAAAAGGAAACTTTTTCTTAAATGTTTTCTGTCCACCGTAGAATGCAGTACTTGTACCTTCACCATTTGTTCCCTCACAGCTTGTTGCGTACCACTGTTCTTCAGCAAGTTACTTGCTTTTGACAAAATCTAGAGTAATTGTATTTCCACTCTGCGATAGCAAAACATCTATTGCTGTGACAACACTTTGATACTGAGGTTCTGATATGGATGCCAAAAGTTGTGATATTATTTCCATATCATTTATATTTCCACCAGAGTTCTTGAGTTCAGCGATCGTTTTTTCAAATTCCTCAATATATTCATTCAAAGAACTGCCCGCATTGTACCTCATATTGCGTAATTTCCGTTGTAACTGAACTTGGGACGCTACTCCGCTTTTTTCATATGTGCTCTTTAATGAATTTGTAATTTCCCTTGCCTTTTGCTTGCTTTTGATCATTTCCAGTACATTATCACAAAGGCATTGTACTATTAGGTTCCTGGCACGAAGATCTGCCTTTTTCCACAGAGCTAGTTTGGTTGCATCAGTTGGGATTTCCTCGGAAATTGTGTTCAGTACTTCATGGTACTCTAATAATAGCTTCATACGAAATTCCCAATTTCCGTATCCTGTTCCGTCGAATGGTTTGACTTTGATGGAATTTTCGGTAGACATCTCTTAATTTTTTGCTTTGTCGCCAATGGATGTATCACCGCCGAACCACACAAGTCGTTCAACTTGGAGAAAAAAAGCACCCTTTTCTTTTATCCGTACACAGTTTTTAACGTGTCTGGAATTCTGGGCTCATGACCTGATGAATTAGCAGAGTCAATGAAACACTTTCTCTTAAGTTATAACTTGTAATATTATTTTAAATACAACACATGCATGTAGCACACACACTAAAAAGGGACGCCGTGCCTGTCATATTCGACAATCGACATAGACTGACTTACGTCATCTGTCTGAACACAGAGTTATGTCAGATGGGGTGCGTTCATAAGAATTGTCAAATGATATTCAACAGTGGTGACTTTGAAAACCTATTGTAAATTTTATAAATAAATTTCTTTTTATCTACATGATTTGCCAAACCTTTTTCTTTTTATTATCTAAAACTATTCTTATAAAGCTAATTTTTATTATTTTCAGCATTTTCTATCATAGCTGGATCAGAAAAATCTCAAAATGGCAAAAAATAAATTTTGAGTAAACTTCTAGTTCTTTGATTTTTTCCACCTCGCTGACTTTGAAGGCCAATTCTAGCAAAAGTAGACTGTTGAGTACCATTTTTTATTAATGATTCTGAAAGCTGAGTGTTGAGCGCAGTTTTCAAGCCTACTAAGAAACCATGAAGTAACCTGTTTACATTTTTAATTCAAATTTGAAAATTTAGATCATGATCCAAAATACGTAACTTTCTCACTTGAGACCAACATTTCCATAATTTTTATCAAAGTTACGATGCTGGTTATTTTATGTATAAAAGTACAATTCATGGCGATCTATTTACAACAAAAAAATATCAGAAAAGTCTTCTACTTTTCTTTAAAAAAAATTTCGAAGATGATCAAGTTGAAAATTCTCAGATTTCATAAAAATAATCATAACTCGGAAACCGTGAAAAATCGGATAACATACATGGGGATGATTCGAATACCCCATGACATGAGGAACCTGTTTTATTTTATTGACGTCAATCGTCCGGCCATCCTGTATATAACATTTGATCTGACCATATTCACTTTTAATCTGTCAATTGACAGATTTAATTTGTCAACTTACATATTTAATCTGTCGCTTAACAGATATTTAATTTCTTTTTTCTGAGCGCTTGTTCTACTCGACGAGTGCTATATCGTTTTTCCAAATATCTATTATTTTCGGTAGATGAGTGAATCATAAAAATCAATAGATTCAGAAAACACACTTTCAGAAAATTTCATTCTATTCGCTACCGGTTTCGGTTTACGCCATCCTCAGGCCTGCTGAAATACAACATGTTTATAGAATTCTTCAATGTCATATTACAACAAAAATTACAGATATAGTATTACCAATACTAAGGAATTCCACATATTAGAATAATAATAATAATAAATATTTGGTGGAAGCTTTATTAGGATATCCTGGTCTTAGGAGTTTAATCACAATATTTATCCTTGAAAAAGGTAATAAAATTAACCGAAAGCTTGGATTAAAATAAAGTGTTTCACATTTCCTAAGACCAGGATATCCTAATAAAGCTTCCACCAAATATTCATTCACGGTCAAGAAATACCTCACTTGTATAAATAATAATAAATATCCACCGATTTCGAGAACTTACCGATTATGATTTTTGAGCGCTCATTCTATTTAGACGAGTGCTATATCGTTTTGCCCAAATGTCTGTAATTTTCGAATTTTGAGCCGAAAATGGTCTCAAACGATAGGGTTCGACTCCCTGATGGAAAATATAAGGTCAAATCAAATTCTGTACGGCCGGCCGTCCGTGAGCACAATAACTCTCGAACGGATTGTCCTAGAGACTTGAAATTTTCAGGGTGTGTTCAGCTCCCAAATAGCTCGGTTGAGTTCGTTAACCAGAAAAATCGTACAGGGTGTTCCATAAAAAGTGGCCATTCAAAATTTTTGTTACTCAATATTTCACACAAAACGAAAGCAAACGGAATGAAATATTGCAGCAACGTGCCAGATGTTCATAGTAAGCCTCTTGCAAAATTTTGTTGCTATAGTGTTAACAGAACTATAGAAAATTCAATTGGAATATTGAAAAGAAGAATTTTTTTATTTCCATAACGAACCTTCCGACTTAACTGAAATTCATTTTGTGAGTGAAAACTGACACACTGATTGTTCATGCAAAATTTCAAGAGGATAGCATCATCAGAACCATAGAAATTCCAATTGGAATATTAAAGGAAAAACTCTTTATATTTCCATAACAAGATATCCGAATCAAATGAAATTTATTTTTGGAATTGAGATTTATATATTGAATGTTTGTGCAAAATTTGAAGATCATCGCATCATCCGAACTATAGAAAATTCAATTTGAATATTGAAAAAAAAATTATATTTTCATAACAGTATATCTGAATTGAGTGAAATTTATTCCTGGTATAAAGATTGATATACTGAATGTTCATGCCAAATTTCAAGAGGATCGCATAATCAGAACCATAAAATTTAATTATTTTAATTTTCAAGTGTGACCATAGAATTGAATTTTTCTAATTGTTTATATATAAAGTATCAATTTCAAGTCATATACAGAATTTTGAGATGATAGTCCTATTGCTCCACCAGAGAACGAGCGCCCAGAAGCTCCTGCTCAGGGCTTGCTTCCATTTTTTATCTCTTACCTGATTTTCGACCTATTTTATCTTTATTTCTTATTCCGATTTGCAACTTAACTTTATTTGTCTAGCGTGTATCCTAGGACCTATTGCAACAAAATACTTTGCAATTTCTCACTTTGCATTTAGCGAATAATAAATATTCAGTTATGTATAACACTTAAAGTGACGGTTTTTGGTCAAATCTCAGTATTTTTGGGTCCTCTATTCAGAAGACCTGCAATGTTCCAATTTTTTTTTGCGGTTGTCAAATTGACTTTTGTTTTCTGAATGAACACAATTTTCTAAGGATTTCTGTGAAAAAATCTTTCAAAAATCGAACACAATTTTTTTCACATGTCTACCTAATTGTCTACAGCGATGAAAAAATTTCACTCGAAATGGATGAAATTTTGTACAACTGTACTTCTTGAATTATCAATCACGAATATGAAAACAGAATTGTAAAATATCGAACGGTTTCGTTACTACAGGACTTCAAATATTTCGTTCAGACCTCTGAAATGATGAAAGAAAATTTGTTTTGAGTTCTAGAGTCAAAATAATTAAATTATTGGCAACGAATATTAATATCCTTAGAACAGTGTCATTTCCCTATTTAATACCTACATCGGTTCGAGTCCCAACTAAGTTTCACTGATTTTTTTTGTATTTTATTTGTATTGTATTCATCTAGAATATTCGTCAACTTTTCTGAATAGAGGACCCAGAAATACTGAGATTTGACCAAAAACCGTTACTTTAAGTGTTATACATAACTGACCACACTCATAGTAATCTTGCTCAGAAATGACGCTTACGCTTATGCTTCGAAAACGGGATATATTGTATGAGGCAAAAATTATTATTCTCCCGATGTCCTCTACTCTACACGAAAATATATCTATGTTTGTCCAGTTTATGATGAAACACCTTGTATATGAGGAGATTAGTGACACCACATTGTGTCCATCCTGTACATTCCTGAAAAAACACCTTTGGACCGACCTATCATAATAATTATACTAATTAAAACCTATATTTCTTGACAGCAATCTCAGCCACAGATAAGTTTCAAAGAAAAATTGTATGAAATCCGAGTGTAAACCTGAATAATTTTGCAACTGTTCTTTGTACATTAATGAAACTTCCTACAGAAGTGAACATACATCATGGTATCATATTTTGAAAAACTCAGAGTGGTCCCAAAGTCACTAACAAAGTTACATTCAGTTACTTATACAGCTTCATGGAACAGCCTGTATAACGAACCTTAACGTGGTGGGCGGTGTTTGGATATCTGTCACATCTTGTTATTCAGAACTCAAAGTATCATGAGATAAAATTTTGAAAATAAGAAGAATTATCATCAAAATTTAAAGATTCATTTTTCTGTAGCTGCAATTTTGGAACGCCCTATAGAACAAACCAGATGTAAGACCTTCGTGAAAATCTGAAATATTGTTTTTAAGGTTGGTATAAATATAATATGTAAAAATTAGGAAAATTCACTGGACCCGCTTTTCCTAAGTAAGTGTGCGGGGTCCTTTGCAAATTGAAAATTGATTATGTTGCATAACATTTCGCCCAAGATTTAATTTCTGAGTAGTATTGTTTTCCTTCCATTTCGGTCCGTCTGCTCCAGGAAATGCTTCGAATACAATCTCAGGTGTTTGGACCAAGTCAGAAATAGAGTTATCCACATTGTTGGTGCTGAGATATGTGACAAAATCATCTCAGTTCTTCTTCTTGGTTTCTTGGTAGTTCTTTGGGATTTCCTGGGTACAGTTCCTATTTCTGGTTCTCGTTCAGAAAGATTATCACTATTTTCACTTAGAGCAGTCCCCTCGTTGGGTGATTCTTCCTTAATGTAATTCTCACTGCTCTCTGATTCCGAACTTAGCTGTTTTTCCCCCACTGAAACTTCAAGCTCTTCTTGATTTTTCGAAGTATCATTGGATTTATTCGAGGACTTACATTTCCAATAATGGACACATCTCGATTAATGATATCTTTCTTCATTGTAGGGTTGTAGTATCTACAGGGTGTCCGGAGAATAACTGTACATACTTTTACCAGAGATAGAGTCTGACTAGCTGATTACTGATTGACTATAAAAAAATAATTCCTGGATTTCCCTAGAAAGTTACTAGTTTTTTTCCAACTTCATGGAAAGACTAAGACCATCATAAAATCCAAACTTATTGACGGATATTATTGAAACTAGGAAGGTTATTGTCACATGCTAATGTCGAGTCAGAAAGATATCAATTATTTCTTTATTCCAGGGCCGGACTCATTAATCTTCATTTAAAGTGTTCAGGGTGAAAAAAAAACATTTTTTATTTCGAATTATAAATAATTGATTCACTTTTTAGAAAGAAGCTAAATTATGCTTCAATTTGTGGTATCGATTAGAGTTGTCACATTAACAATTATTTTTTTATGAATTTTCGATTTTGGATAAAGCTCGAAAATTTTTATTTATTTACCTGAACAGGACTTAGTCATGTTATGGAGGTCAAAAATAAATAATAGATTTTCTTTAAAAAGTCACTGAAGGTGAGGCAGACTAGAATGATTTGTTGATATACTGGGTGGCCTCCCTAAACGCGGAACTCATTGCGATGGAGTAAATAGATGTATTTTTCGAAAAAAAAATTGGTGATGTGTATAGGGTATACATAAGCATATTTAAAAATTATTCGTATGTATACCGGGTGTTCGACAACAAAGATATAGACCAAAGTGACACTTCTTCCAATGAACACCAGGTATACATACGAATAATTTTGAAATATGCTTATGTATACCCCATACACATCACCATTTTTTTTTTCGAAATTTACCTTCATTTACTCTATCGCAATGAGATCCGCGTCTGGGGTGGCCACCCAGTATATCAACAAATTGTTATAGTCTTCCACACCTTCAGTGACTTTTTTAAGAAAATTTATTATTCATTTTCGACCTCCACGAGATGACTGAGTCCTGTTCAGGTGAATAAATTAAATTTTTCGAACTTTATCGAAATTTGAAAATTCATAAAAAAATAATAAATGATGTGACCACTTCAATCGATACAACAAATTAAAGAATTATTCAGCTTGTTTCTAAAAAGTGAATCAATTATTTATAATTCGAAATACAAAATGTTTTTTTCACCCTGAACACTTTAAACGAATATTAATTAGTCCGGCCTGGAATAATGAAATAATTCATATCTTTCTGACTCGACCTTAGCATGTGCCAATAACCTACCTAGTTTCAATTATATCCATCAAAAAGTTTGGATTTTATGAATGTCTAAGTATTTCCATAAATTTGTAAAATCACCCTGTAGCCTTCTAGGGAAATCCAGAAATTAATTTTTAATAGTCATCAGAAATCCGCTAGTCCGACTCTATTTCTTGTGAGAGTATGTACGGTTATTCCCCGGACGCGTATTGGCATTCTTTACTACTATGCAGCGCATGCATAGTGTTGCAACGCGGTAAAGAATGACTGAACGTATGCTCTCTCTATCCAGACATGTCTTACCACGGCTCAGCGCAGGCAGGCGTTCAGACGTAGTAACTATTGTATTATACGCCTCTGTATTATACGCGCGATTATTGAGACATTGTTTAGCGCTTTCCAATTAAGGTAGGATATAGCGCTTTTTTTCGTGGGAGGGCTAATAATTATTGAAAACCAATAAATCTGGCACACAACGTATAATAATCCTCTTGTCACAGAAACTAATTCATAGACATTTTTTAAAACTAAAATCAAAAAACAACAAAACAAAGAATACAAACAAATTTAAGTTTATAAATATAAACGAATGAAAATGTCTCCTACAACGAGGTAAAACTCAACGAATAGTGTTAAAAATAAAAAAAATTACGATCTTCTAAAACGTTTTTATGAAAAAAATCGCAGTCACTCGTCACCGGCTATTCGCAAAACGTTCTATTATTTTACACACAATCTCTCCTGCGTCATGTCTTTTAAGAGCAGAAATTGATTTTTCTACTGACGCAACGATAACGCTCAATAAAATCTGAAGAATAATTTTAACATAAGGAAAGAATTCTTCACCACACTGAGATAAAAAATGCAGAGGAATCTTCTAACGGCAGTATTTTCATTTTTTATGTTTTTGTGCCACAGTTCAATTTCAGCTTTTGATTTTAATTCCAACAAATACTAACTGAGAGTCAATGCTAAACTTGCTCACAAATTCGGATAAATTTTTCAACGAAATATTCACCTCCTATGCGCATTATAATATATAACGTTAAGAACACGGCCAGCAGTACAATAATAAAATTCAAAGTATACATAAAATCACAACCTCTATTAAAGAATCTAATGTAGGAATGCAAGTTGTAATTCAGTAATAGTCTACCAGATTCCCTGTTTGGACATTTGTATTATATATGTCTCCCTACAACACAAGATTTGGATAAATTTATATCGAGTTTTTCATGTAACTATACAACTCTCCTGAAGATAGTTTCGGCAGATTACCTGATGATGGCAAGTTACCTAGCCGAAATGCCTTTTATCCTATCAAGGGAATAAATTATTCGAAGTGGCCGTCATTGAATTGTATAATATAACTTCACCAATGGACTGCTATCAGAATTCAAGAAAAATTTAATTTACGGTTTATGTCAAACTCAACTTCAACTCAAAGATTAATCTCTTTGCTCGATCAAAACAGGTACTTCGATTGCTGTCGAGCAGTGGATCCGATTTTCTTTGCCGAAGGGTCCAAATATGTACTCTTCTATATCTTGATGTCATAAAAAAACAATTCAGATATTTAGATCAATCCTATTGTTCCTAGGTGAAAACAGAATGTACCTTTTATCGTAAATACACTTTTCTATTGCATAATACTATATATTATTCAATGAGTACGTAATAATTACTATTATTCATGAGGGTCAATTCATCAGAGTGAATATTAGGTACTAGTTATGTGCGGATAGAATACTACACATTGTCCATAACTGCATTGTTGAAAATCGAATCAATCTGAATTTTCAACAATGAAAATAGTTATCAAGAGCGTTGACATAATTTTCTGTGTTCACTGAAAATTACAAGCTCACGATAAACGTGAAAAATTTCACTTGATATCGAATCCATGAAATGGATATTCAGTCTATCATGAACTAATCGCAGGTACCGAATCATCGGACCTCCTCAATTTTATTCGTGTATCAAAAAACACACACACACACACACACACACACACACACACATATATATATATATATATAATACTAATTGTTTTTTTACAGTCTTGTTTTGTTTATATATGTATTGTTTGTTAAGGGAGATTAGACTGGGTTATTAAGAGTGAAGTGATTTTCTCTTTTTGTTTCTTGACCTAGCTTTCGAATAATATTTTATTCTTCTTCAGGGTCTACTACAAAATAACAACAAATTGTATTTTTACACATTAAAATTCACATTAAAATATTTTAAACTTACACAATCGAGGTTATTTACTCTTTTTCATTGGTGTTTTTTAGCTGTATGTAATTTTTTCCTTTGAGTGTTATTAGCTGTTCTTTCATACTTAATTTAAATCAAAAATTTTTACAAATGTCATAAATAAATAAAATCTTACGTTTACGTCACATTCACAGAACATATAACCTTCATATTTCTTATCCGTCATCTCAGCTGTGTTGTCTCATCTGTCAGACTCTTTTTCTTATTCTGGTCATCGGTCTTATCTTTTTCTTTCTTTACTCGTCCACAGGTCCCATATAGGTTTCTCTCCTTCTCCTCCATTCTTGTGTCATCAAATATGAGTAGATATTGTTTAATGAGTTTGTATCTGTTTTTTTGTTCATCGGAGCTTCTTCATTGTTTATGTAATACATTTCGAGGAATAAACGTTTTTTTAGATTGTTTTCTGTTTTTACTATAGATGTTTCTTCAAAGTTAATTTTATGGTATTTTTCTGTACTATGTTTTGCTAATGCGCATCTTTCTGGATGATTTTTGATGTCACTTTTGTGTCCTTTTATTCTATTTTTCATTAATTGTGATGTTTGTCCTGTGTATACTTCCTCACATTCTGCGCATGGTATTTTATATACAACGTTGGATCTTTCCTGAATCCCTATTTTATCCTTTGTTTTCGAGAATAGTTTATTTGTCTTGTGTGTGTATTTTTTTGATATTTTTATGTTTTCACCTCTGAATTCTCTTATGATCTTTTCTGTTAGATTTCCTAAGTTTGGTAATGAACAAAATACCTGTCTCTCATTTTGATCTTGTTGTTCTCTCTCTTCCCTTATGTTGGTTTCTACATTCATCACCCTATTTATGAATTTTCTTGGGTATCCATTTTGTTCTAGTGTTCCCTTCATTGTTTTCAAATTTTTTTTCCCTGAATGTTTCATGGCTTATTTTTTTTATTCTATCTTTCATGTTATTTATTGTGTTTACCTTGATTTGGATGTCGTGGTTGGACATGTAGTGGATTGTCCTGTTTGTTGCTGTTGGTTTTTTGTACACAAAGTGATAAAGGGGGAGCTACGGTAATAATGGAAAGAGAGGAATACCACACCAAAATGATGGAAATATTAGGTAATAGAGAAGAATTTGAAGAAATAAAAAAGGATCCAACAAGCACAATACAAACAAAAGCAAATAAATTTTTCAAAGATCTTAAAACAAAAAATATCATAACTGCAGAAGAAGAAAAAAGATATAAGGTTTATAATGGAACATGCCCTAGAATTTATGGAAAACCGAAAATACACAAAGACAATATACCTCTCAGACCAATAATATCAGGAACAAATTCACCCACTACAAAATTGGCCGAATATCTTGCCACGATACTAAAAGAATCATATGAGAAAAATAATGAATACTATATAGCTGACAGTTTTGAGTATGCAGAATTCACAAAAAACCTATCAATAAAAAGAGGTGAAGTACTACTCTCACTAGATGTAGAGAATTTGTTTGGAAACATGACATACAATTTAGTTAAACAGGCCATAGAACATAAATGGGAAAAAATAAGCATACATACAGGTCTGAACAAACAAGACTTTTTAAATTTGATCAAGTTCGTTATGGAAAATAACGTATGTATGTACCAAGGTAAATATTATAGACAAATTAAAGGAAGTGCCATGGGATCAAAACTTAGCCCCATATTAGCACAATATTGTATGGATTACGTACTAGAGAAAAAATTACCAAAACTCAGCTACAAACCTTCTTTTGTTAAGAAATTCATGGATGATATTATCATGGCAACACTTGAAATAAAAATAGAAGAACTAATTGCAATATTCAATGATGGAGAAATAGATGTAAACTTAAAATTCACAGTGGAAAGAGAAAACGAAGAAAAATGGGTGCCCTTTCTAGACACAAAGACCATAAGGGACAACAATCAAAAGATAATACTAGACTGTTACAAAAAACCAACAGCAACAAACAGGACAATCCACTACATGTCCAACCACGACATCCAAATCAAGGTAAACACAATAAATAACATGAAAGATAGAATAAAAAAAAATAAGCCATGAAACATTCAGGGAAAAAAATTTGAAAACAATGAAGGGAACACTAGAACAAAATGGATACCCAAGAAAATTCATAAATAGGGTGATGAATGTAGAAACCAACATAAGGGAAGAGAGAGAACAACAAGATCAAAATGAGAGACAGGTATTTTGTTCATTACCAAACTTAGGAAATCTAACAGAAAAGATCATAAGAGAATTCAGAGGTGAAAACATAAAAATATCAAAAAAATACACACACAAGACAAATAAACTATTCTCGAAAACAAAGGATAAAATAGGGATTCAGGAAAGATCCAACGTTGTATATAAAATACCATGCGCAGAATGTGAGGAAGTATACACAGGACAAACATCACAATTAATGAAAAATAGAATAAAAGGACACAAAAGTGACATCAAAAATCATCCAGAAAGATGCGCATTAGCAAAACATAGTACAGAAAAAGACCATAAAATTAACTTTGAAGAAACATCTATAGTAAAAACAGAAAACAATCTAAAAAAACGTTTATTCCTCGAAATGTATTACATAAACAATGAAGAAGCTCCGATGAACAAAAAAACAGATACAAACTCATTAAACAATATCTACTCATATTTGATGACACAAGAATGGAGGAGAAGGAGAGAACCTATATGGGACCTGTGGACGAGTAAAGAAAGAAAAAGATAAGACCGATGACCAGAATAAGAAAAAGAGTCTGACAGATGAGACAACACAGCTGAGATGACGGATAAGAAATATGAAGGTTATATGTTCTGTGAATGTGACGTAAACGTAAGATTTTATTTATTTATGACATTTGTAAAAATTTTTGATTTAAATTAAGTATGAAAGAACAGCTAATAACACTCAAAGGAAAAAATTACATACAGCTAAAAAACACCAATGAAAAAGAGTAAATAACCTCGATTGTGTAAGTTTAAAATATTTTAATGTGAATTTTAATGTGTAAAAATACAATTTGTTGTTATTTTGTAGTAGACCCTGAAGAAGAATAAAATATTATTCGAAAGCTAGGTCAAGAAACAAAAAGAGAAAATCACTTCACTCTTAATAACCCAGTCTAATCTCCCTTAACAAACAATACATAATATATATATATATATATATTATATATATATATATATATATATATATATATATAATATATATATATATATATATATATGGAAAACCGAAAATACACAAAGACAATATACCTCTCAGACCAATAATATCAGGAACCAATTCACCCACTACAAAATTGGCAGAATATCTGGCCACGATACTAAAAGAATCATACGAGAAGAATAATGAATACTATATAGCTGACAGTTTTGAGTTTGCAGAATTCACTAAAAACCTATCAATAAAAAGAGATGAAGTACTACTCTCACTAGATGTAGAGAATTTGTTTGGAAACATGACATTCAATTTAGTTAAACAGGCCATAGAACATAAATGGGAAAAAATAAGCACACATACAAGTCTGAACAAACAAGACTTTTTAAATTTGATCAAGTTCGTTATGGAAAATAACGTATGTATGTACCAAGGCAAATATTACAGACAAATTAAAGGAAGTGCAATGGGATCAAAACTTAGCCCCATATTAGCACAATATTGTATGGATTACGTTCTAGAGAAAAAATTACCAAAACTCAGCTACAAACCTTCTTTTGTTAAAAAATTCATGGATGATATTATCATGGCAACACTTGAAATGAAAATAGAAGAACTAATTGCAATATTCAATGATGGAGAAATAGATGTAAACTTAAAATTCACAGTGGAAAGAGAAAACGAAGAAAAATGGGTGCCCTTTCTAGACACAAAGACCATAAGGGACAACAATCAAAAAATAATACTAGACTGTTACAAAAAACCAACAGCAACAAACAGGACAATCCACTACATGTCCAACCACGACATCCAAATCAAGGTAAACACAATAAATAACATGAAAGATAGAATAAAAAAAATAAGCCATGAAACATTCAGGGAAAAAAATTTGAAAACATTGAAGCGAACACTAGAACAAAATGGATACCCAAGAAAATTCATAAATAGGGTGATGAATATAGAAACCAACATAAGGGAAGAGAGAGAACAACAAGATCAAAATGAGAGACAGGTATTTTGTTCATTACCAAACTTAGGAAATCTAACAGAAAAGATCATAAGAGAGTTCAGAAGTGAAAACATAAAAATATCAAAAAAATACACACACAAGACAAATAAACTATTCTCGAAAACAAAGGATAAAATAGAGATTCAGGAAAGATCCAACGTTGTATATAAAATACCATGCGCAGAATGTGAAGAAGTATACACAGGACAAACATCACAATTAATGAAAAAAGAATAAAAGGACACAAAAGTGACATCAAAAATCATCCAGAAAGATGCGCATTGGCCAAACATAGTACAGAAAAAGACCATAAAATTAACTTTGAAGAAACATCTATAGTAAAAACAGAAAACAATCTAAAAAAACGTTTATTCCTCGAAATGTATTACATAAACAATGAAGAAGCTCCGATGAACAAAAAAACAGATACAAACTCATTAAACAATATCTACTCATATTTGATGACACAAGAATGGAGGAGAAGGAGAGAAACCTACATGGGACCTGTGGACGAGTAAAGAAAGAAAAGATAAGACCGATGACCAAAATAAGAAAAAGAGTCTGACAGATGAGACAACACAGCTGAGATGACGGATAAGAAATATGAAGGTTATATGTTCTGTGAATGTGACGTAGACGTGAGATTTTATTTATTCATTTGTAAAAATTTTTGATGTTAAATTAAGTATGAAAGAACAGCTAATTACACTCAAGGAAAAATATTATATACAGCTAAAAAACACCAATGAAAAAGAGTAAATAACCTCGATTGTGTAAGTTTAAAATATTTTAATGTGAACTTTAATGTGTAAAAATATAATTTGTTGTTATTTTGTAGTAGACCCTGAAGAAGAATAAAATATTATTCGAAAGCTAGGTCAAAAAACAAAAAGAGAAAACCACTTTCACTCTAAATAACCCAGTCTAATCTCCCTTAACAAACAATACATTATATATATATATATATATATCTGAATGTTCTGAATGTTTGTTCAATTGTAAGTTTTTAAATTTAATAAAGGGAGATGTTAAGTATCTTTGTCGACGCCACTGCACTCGATATGCAAGTGTCGATCGAACGTATTTTGATAAATCACTATTTTGAATGAAGTTTCAGTATGAAACACAACGTCTTTTAATACTTATGGTATGTGACAAAGGCGACTGTTATTATTACTACTATTTTTTCTTCATAATGGTTGTTCCATTCATGGTCGAAGGTAATAAAAAAAAAAGTTGAAAAAAACGATTGCTTTTATACAAACATATAGATACGGCCAAAAACCGTCAACGGTCAAGTTTTATTTTCATTTCGAGGGAGGTTTCAATCCAACTGACCCTTACAATCTCCCACACCTGGGTACGGCCCTAATCGTAGGTGATTCTTATTACCATATTGAAATTTCCTCACCTCAAAAACATAAGTCAGGACGATTTGCAAGACTCGAAGTCGACCAAAAGTCGGCCATTTTCTGGAAATATCTGTTTTGTAGACTGGATTACATTTCCGACTCTACCATCAGATTCTTCGGGTTAAAATCATGCAAATTTGACACCTAGGTCTCATCTCTATACTTAACCCAGTTTTTTTAAATAAAGTAAGTACACCCTCCCCAACCCCCTTATATCTACCCGCACTAGAGTGTTCTTTGGGTCAAAATATCTGGATGGGTCTAAAGAACAACTGTACAAAGTGGCACCTTGGTATCGAAAAATGCAGTATCTTTTATTATACCACTATTATTAGGAGGCTGGACCATCAAGCGGTTGAAATATAAATTTGATACTTCAAAAACCACCACCTTGTAATATTTTGGAGGTGTCTCTGGTAGAGCACAGAAAGTGTAAATTCAGTGTCAAATTCTTAGACGCTGAAAGCTATTTTCGATTTGAGTTACATTGATTCTAACATTTCATGGTTTTTCAAGGATTAGGAATAATAGTCATAAGACTCACCTCTATAAAAGTTCCAGGATATCTCGTGATACGAATTATGGCTAACAGTGGAATCATTGAAATCGATGAAAAAGATAATGCCCAGCCTAACCATTCGGCCCAATTTGGGTAAAAATAATCATTGTACTGCAATGGTTGATGATGAAGTAGTCCGAATAACACAACAGTCTGAAAAAAAAATTATATTGAGATCTTGAGGATAACGACCATTCTTCTATTATTGAAATTTTATTCGATTGAAATAAATCGATGTTAAACTCTTACTTTGAAACTTATCTCGTCCTCTTTACGTAGAATTCTTGAATAAACAATAAGTTTGAAAATTTCCAATCGAAAGATCCTTAAAATTCAATCAGAATCAGTCGATACTAAATGAACTGGTACTAGGAAAATGAACAAGCGAGGACGGAAATATCCCCAAATTCATTCAACTGCAATAAACAAAAAAAAAATTTGAGAAAAGCCTTGAGCAGGAGCTTTTGAGCGCTAGTACTTTGGTGGAGCAATAAGATTATTACCTCAAAATTTTATATGAGATTTGTAATTGATACCGAATATATAAATACAAAATCCCTGGGGATTATATTTTAAAAATTATTCAGAAAAAAAATATTTAAAAAATAAATAGAAAATATTCAATTCTATGGTTCTGATGGTGGCTTGAGCTTTTTCGTCCTTCCTTTTACAGTCTTCTGTGGGAGCACCAGGGATTTCATAATTTATAATTGATCAATTACCTTCTTCAATCAAAATCATTTTAATTCTGAACTTCCAATTTTTATAATTTTTATTGCCCAACCTCGCAAACGCAAACTTTACACCATCTGAATCCGTATTTCTTGTAGGAATGCTCTCGAAGAATGAACTGTGTTCGCAAAAAAAGTTATTCAAAACTTGCTTCTTTTTGCAGCTTATTTCCAATTCTAATATCCAGGAATCTGGGACAATAACATATTGTTCGATAAAAACAATATGCTCACAAGTTTTTCAACACTTTTATTCCTTTCGCTCAATATAGAAACAGAATGGTTACAACTTTACTTCTACCTGTATTGATAGCCATCTTACACTCATAACGTAGGAATCAGTTGAACATATAATATTCGTCATGATTGGCAACCATCTAGAACCGAAATAAAACTGCATCATAGACAGAATAATATCAATTAAACGATCCTACACATAATTCCATTTACCTACCTGTTAAAGTGAACGAAAGGGGTTTGTCATGGTGGTTGATATCACAATGCAAGAATTATCATGTTTTGTTTCGGAGTAAAGGCTCCGAAGACGGTAGGCACACAAAGGCACCTGCATTTCCTAACAATAGATAGTTTTTTGACCTATAACCATAAATCTGAAATCGTTGAAGAATGAGAAGGAATATGATGCACAAAAGCACCTGAATTTTGTTGAGAGAAATAATTCATTAATTTCAGTCCACTATGTTTTATTTTGTTTCTAGATGGTTGCCAATCATGACGAATATTATATGTTCAACTGATTCCTACGTTATGAGTGTAAGATGGCTATCAATACAGTTAGAAGTAAAGTTGTAACCATTCTGTTTCTATAGTAAGCGAAAGGAATAAAAGTGTTGAAAAACTTGTAAGCATATTGTTTTTATCGAACAATATGTTATTGTCCCAGATTCCTGGATATAAGAATTGGAAATAAGCTGCAAAAAAGGCAAGTTTTGAATTACTTTTTTTTGCGAACACAGTTCATTGTTCGAGAGCATTCCTACAAGAAATACGGATTCAGATGGTGTAAAGTTTGCGTTTGCGAGGTTGGGCAATAAAAATTATAAAAATTGGAAGTTCAGAATTAAAATGATTTTGATTAATGAAGGAAATTGGTCAATTATAAATTATGAAACCCCTGGTGCTCCCACAGAAGACTGGAAAATGAAGGACGAAAAAGCTCAAGCCACTATTTCTTTAAGTATTGAAGACAATCGAATAGTGCATATTTGCAAATGTGAGAATGGGAAGGAAAAGTGGAAAGAACATCAAAAAATCCACGAAAGGAGTTATTCAACTAATAAACTATATCTCTTGCGGAATATATAATAATCTAAATTTGACGGTAATTCTATGCCCGAATATGTTAAAGAAGTTTTAAAGCTGGTTGAAAGACTGAGAGGTGTAGGTGAAACGATTAAAGACTTCCAATCATGCACTTTTATTGAGAGGTCTACCAGATAGCTACTCAACATTAGTAACAGCAGTTGAAGAAATAATAACTTGGTTATTATCCATTGTAAAAAATAAATAGTGTCCAATTTTCCCAATATTTTTCTTTCCTAATTAGTATCAGCATTGGATGAAAGACTTGATGATGAATTAACTTTGGAGTATGTTAAGGGCAAATTGTTGAATGAGGCAGTACGAAAAAGAGAGAATTGATACTACTACAGAAGTTGCGATGAACATTAAAGGATCTAGAAGGAATCAAGAAACAATGCAAAGAAATAAACTAGGAAATGCCACTACCGTCATCGTAAAAGACATTTGAAAAGGGACTGTTATTTCCAAAATAACAAAAATCATGCAAAAACCATCTGTTGAAAGAGTGAAATCAACACTGATCTTTCTTTTAACTTGTTAGACAAAAAAGTGTGCAAGAAGCAAATGGTATGTGAATTCATGGGGCCACAAACCACATGTCAAGTGAACCTAATTGTTTCATAAAGTTTCATGAATCTGTTAAGAATGAGAAAATAACTGTGTCGAATGGCCAACAAATGCAAATCAGGGGGAAAGGTGACATTATTATTAAGACTGAAATGCCTGAACGGGTTAGAACTTTAAAAATTAAAATGTGTTATATGACCCAGATTAAGATAATAATCTATTGTCCGTACCCAAGATCACAAAGGCTACGTATGATATCACATTTGATGAAAAGCAAGTGTTATCAAAAAGGACAAGATGTAAGTAATAACTATCACATACGAAAATGGTTTATATAGAGTGACAGTTTTTATAGAAAAAGTAAATTTGCTAAATTCCTCATGTGAAAAAATTTGAAACTATGTACACATTTGACATGCGAGGTTAAGCTTTATTTAGTTGTGGAAATTTTAGCCACTGGTATGAAACTCAAAGATTGTGGAAATGTCAAAAGTTATATAATCCTTCATTGAAGGAAAACTTTCAAGCAAACCATTTCCCCAAATTTCAAAGTCGAGAACTGAGGTGGTCTTCGATTTGATTCACACGGACATATGTGGTTCTATGAAAAACCATACAGTATCTGGAAAAGTATATTTTGTGAGTTTTACCGATGATTACTCAAATTATATTAATAAATCGGTTTCAAAACGTTCTCCGACGTCCTCCGATTCCCAGTCTTCAACGGTCTCTATCTCTCCAGAGATCCTCCTCAAGCCCAAGCATTCTTATGTCCTTGTCTATCCCTTCTCTCCAGGATTTACGCGGCCTTCTCTTCTACGTCGTCCAGTTGGTTTCCAATCCAGACCTGTTTAGGAAGTCTCTCATCTGCCATTCTTTGAACATGGCCGTACCATTTTAGCTGTTTTGTTCGTATGTCATCAGTTATTGTGCGGTGGACACCCATTATTTCCCCGTATTCTATCATTTGTTATTCGTTCTATCCGGGATCTGCCCGCCGCACGTCTCCAGAAGTCCATTTCTGTTGCTTCCAGGGTTCGTATATTTTTTTCCTTCAGCGGCCACACTTCGCTCCAATAGGACACTATGCTTTTCACTATAGCGTTGTATATTCGATGTTCATTTGTTTTGATATGTAATTGTCCCATAAAACGCTGTTGAGCATAGATATTGCTTTTCTTCCCTGGTAGTTTCTCTCCTTTATAGCTTCTTCTAGGGTCCCGTTACTGGATATCTTTGTTCCCAGATATTTATACCATTCACAGCCTTCAATAACTTGACCATACTCAAGAATCATATTTTGTTGGGGGGGCCCCCACGCACATGTACTCTGTCTTAGCAACATTCACTTCGAGTCCCCAATGCCCATATTCTTCAATTAGTTTCCTGGTCATATACTCCAGATCATCCAGGTCTTGAGCCATGACCACTTGGTCATCGGCAAAGTTCAAGGTGTAGATAGTATTGTTGGTGAGGGATATGCCCATATTGCTGCATTTTCGTTTCCATCGCAGTAGAGTTTTCTCTAAAAAGATTTTGAAAAGCGTGGGGACAGACAACATCCCTGCGTTAATCCTTTATTTGTGAAGAAGCCGCTGGAGAGCTTATTTCCTATTTTTATTTTGATATAGGAGTTATTATATAGTTCTTTAACAGCTTTGATTATCATGATATTCACGTTCGTTGTTCCCAATGCTTCCCAGAGTTTGATAAGCGGAACACTGTCGTACGCTTTCTTAAATCTACAAATAATAGATGGACTTCCTTGTTTACAGCTGACATTTTCTCTAGTATTTGAGTCAGACTAAAGAGATGATCTATCGTTGACCGTCCGGCCCGAAATCCAGCTTGTTCTTCAGCTTCTGATCAGCAAAATCTTGTTCTACTCTAGACTTAAGTATTTTTCCACAAAGTCTGCTTATCGAGCTTGTAACTGCAATGCCTCGGTAGTTTTCACATTTTCTTTACTGCCCTTTTTATGTATTGGAGTAAGATAAAATTCTTTCCACTCTTCTGGGATATTACCGATGTGCAAATAATTTTTTCGTTCCGTACTTTATTAATTCACCTGGTATATTGCTGGACCCGGAGCTTTTCTGTTTTTTCAGCGTTGGTATGCATCGGTACTTCTTTAAGCTGTATTCTGGTGGGCGAGGCCGAAAACGAAATTTCATTTTCATGCTGGTTGACTTCTCTGAATTGATCTCTCTCTTCCTGCAACAGTTTGCTGAAATATGAATCCCAATTTTGTAACGAAATGGGGTATATTAAATCTGTCTTTTCATTTGACGTAGTGACTTTAATACTTTCCAGCTTTCTGTGCTTTTCCTTCCTCCTAAATATGAGTTTATTGTTGAACATTTTCTTTCCCAGGATTCGTTTTTCTTTTGAGTGATCTTTCTTCTAACTCTTACTTGAGCTTCCTTAAATAACATTTTATCCTCCTGCTTCTTCGATGCTAAGTATTTTAGAGATTAATTCTCTTTTTTCTGTGATGTCTTTCTCAATCCTCATCCCACCAGTATGGTTTATCATGTTTTCTTACCTCGTACACCCACAAGGCTTCTTTTTCAGCGTCTTTTAGGCATTTTTTGATGTGGTTGTAATAGTCATTCGTGTTTTCGAAAGTTATATCTTCCAGTTTCTCATCAAGTCTTCTGGCATAAAGTCTTCTAGTGCTTTCGTGTTCTAAGCTGTCTAAGTTATATCGTGTCTCTTCAATTGTTTCGTGCTGTTCTAGTTTTACGGGGTGTTGCTTTCTGTTTCTTGTGGGGAATCCTATTTTAGCTTTTAAGAGATGGTGATCACTACCGCAGGTGGCGCTTCGAAAAACCCTGACATCATATGCCTTCAATTCGGTCTCCTGAGCTGAAATTAGGTAGTCAATTATGGACTTTAGATTTCGTGTATTTTGTGACCAAGAATATTTATGTATCATACGATGTTGGTAGAAACCATTCATTATCCTGAGGTCGTTCTGTTGGCAAAGGTTTATTATTCTATGACCGTTGTCATTTGTCATATTTTCCCTATATCTGCCCACAACGCAGTCTTTTATTTTTGATCCTGTTCTTCCATTTAGATCTTCCAATATAATTATTTCTCGATGCTTTCACCATAGCTCTGGAATCTTATCCACCCCGCCTGTTGGTCCACGGGAGGTATTTGGTTGTATTTATTTATTTCAATCTGAACAAATCATTTGTACAAATTTTTTATAACCCATCAAAAATTTACATGGGGTGTCAAAAACCACTACATGGCTATTATAATAGACAATATGCTATCAAAACAAAATAAAAACAATATATAAACAACGTCACACATTAGATTTGACAAACAATGAACATCATGTTGTGTAATCAAGGGCTCCAAAAGGTATCTTCCATATATTCATCTATTCTGTAGTAGGCCTTCTTTAAGAGGATAGATTTAAGTTCCCCCTTAAGTCTCCTTCTATCTAATTCCTTCAGTTTAGATGGTAATCTGTTGAACACTTTTATAGCCAGATAGTTTACATTCAGCTGTGCAGCTACAAGCCGATGATAAGGAATCAGAAAGTTATTTTATTTCGAGTATTGTATGTGTGGTTGAAGTTGTTTTCCAGTAGTATTTCCTTATTGTCATAGATGTATAACACACAATTCAATATAAAAATGGATGTTAGTGTGTGAGAATTTTTTCTTTGGGGAATAATTCTCTACAACTATGTCTATTACTCACACCACATAGAATTCTCAGGGCTTGCTTCTGTTTCACGAATATCCTCTTACTTTCAGTTGTTTCCCCCCAGGTGAGTATAGCGAAGTTCAGGATACTGTGGAAATAGCTGCTGAAGTAAGTAATCTTGGCTGCCTTGGTTCCTGCAATCTGTTTTTATTCTTCTGATCGCATATGTGGCTCTTGATAATCTTGGAATTAGTTCTTCAGTATGTTTCGTAAACTTTAGGTTGGACTGTATCATGATCCCCAGAAATCTCATATGATCATTTCTCAAGGAGGTATCGAAAAGCATATGCTGAGTTTTGTCAGCATTCATCTTCATTCTATTAGAACTGAACCATATTTGAGCTTCTTCAATCGTCTTCCTATCGCTTTCTTGTAATTCTTGTTCACTCTTTCCAATATTCCCTGTGGGACACCATGTTTCACCATTTTCCAAGATGAAAACTTACCACATATACTCGTGGTCTGCATTCTTCCTGTCAGGTAACTCTTCAGTAATTTGAGAGCTTGTCCCCTGATGCCATAATATTCTAATTTTTTCAACAGTAAGTCGTGGTCTATGGTGTCGAAGGCTTTGGACAAATCACAAGTATGCAAGCTACATTTTTGTCCTTCATCAAATGCCTTGCTTATCTTCTTCAGCATCTCCGTTATAGCTGTTTCTACTGATCTTCCCATTAAGTATCCATGCTGTTGTTTGCTCAGGATTCCTGTATGCTTGAAAAAACTCATCAGTCTGTTTTTGATTATCTTTTCGAACAGTTTCGAGAAAACTGGAAGTATTGATATTGGTCGGTAGTTTTCAGGTGAATCTATATCTCCTTTTTTATGGACTGGTTTCCCTCCTACCACCCATATCTGGGAGGCTTCCCCCGATCCGCCACCTGAGGACGCGCTCTCTAGGGGTTACAGGCTCAAGATATTCAACAATATATTTGATGCATTCAGAAGATGAAGTAAATGCTTTTGGAAAGTACCCTAAAATTTTCAGCTCGGATAACGGAGGAGAATATGTTAGCAACAGCTTGAAAAACTTTCTGAATAATTTAGGTATTAAGTTTCAATATACAGTACTATACTGCCCAGAACAAAATGTTGTTTCAGAGCGAAAAAATCGTACTTTAGTTGAATCAGCTAGATGTATGTAGGTATAAATTTCGGTGGGGAAGCTGTATTGACTGCTAATTATATTTCAAACAGATTGGCTACAAGATCTGAAGGAAAAATACCATTTGAACTCAGAAAATCATATTTGATACATTCTGTAACTTTTGGAAGTCAAGCTCACATCTTTGTTCCCAAAGAAAAGTGGGAGAGAAAGCTAAAGAGGGAATAATGATAGGCGCAACTAATAGGGTCTACAGAATTTAGATCCCAAGACAGATGATGTGTTTGTGAGAGTTTGTGTAAAATTCAATGAATATGTCAATCAACCTTTCTAAAAAATGAATGAATATGAAGCAAAAAATGAGTCAGAATTTGTTCCTGAAGTAACTATCACTCTGGAATCAGATACTAATGAAATAACTAAGTCTTTATCAGATATCAATATTGGAGATGAGCAAGGGGAGGATTATGATATGACAGAAGAAAAATTTACAGACAGCTATGAACGGAAAGACGTTTTAATGAGATCTGAAAGGGTATCAGAAAAAAAAAAGTTTTAGAAATAAAACTACACACACCGGCAAAATTAGGGGAACACAAAAAAAAGATAGCTTTCTTTTAATTATTAACCTTTTATGTATGTTTTTTCGCTTTATTGGGCTTGGATATTAAAAATAAATATAACACAATAGAACCTAGGGTTGAACATTATTTATTTATACGTAATTGCAAAAAAAAGTTTAAATCAGTTTGACTTTATTAACCATTTTTTAAAATTGAGTTATCTTTGAAAATGTTATTAAATTACATTACTAATATCTTGTATTGCCCCACGGGCTCTAATTAGGGCTTGAATACGTCTGCCCATGCTTTTTACGACACTGTCAATCATTTCCTGGGGCAAATTGGCCCACTCTTCAATCAACACCAATTTTAACTCCTCAACATTCCTTGGAGGTGGAATCCTTTCCCGTACTTTGCGTCCAGTCATGACCCAGACGTGCTCTATCGGGTTTGTCTGGGGATCGTGCTGGCCAATCCATTTGATTAGTTCCGATTTCATTTAAGTAATCGCGAACCACGCGAGCAGTGTGCGGCCGTGCGTTATCCTGCATAAACACAAAACCTGGCCCTATAAATGGGGCGAAAGGCATTACATGGGGTTTCAGGATCTCGGTTATGTTCCTGTGTGCAGTCAGAGAACCGACATCAATGATGACCAAAGCGGTGCGGGCTGATAAACTTATGCCACCCCACACCATAACGGACCCTCCACCATATGACACCGTTTCGGTAAAATTAGCTTGGTGGTACCGTTCTCCTCGATATCTCCACATTTTTTCCCTCCCGTCGATAAAATTTACGCAAAATCTGCTTTCGTCGGAGAATCAAACACGACCCCATTCATCGGATCAATCTTGGTGTTGACGAGCGAAAGCTAATCTTGCAACTCGGTGGCTTACCTCAAGTTTAGGCGCTTTTGCTGGTACGTATGACTTTAAATCAACTTCGTTTAACCTTCTTCTTACTGTTCGTTCACTTACACGCACCTCTTCGAAGAGATTCTGGTCTGGACAGCTGTTTGACGACGGTTTCTCAACGTTTGCACCTTTATAAATCGTTCGTCTACAGAACTGGTTACGCGTTTTCTGCCTTGTCCCTGCCTCCGCACGTAAGATCCTGTCTGTCTGTATCGTTTTACACAACGGTGGGTCACAGATACTGATACACCACTACCTTACTAGAACACAAGGCCATGAAACAGAATGACAGCGGTAAGGGGGTGAAGTGTTTGAGTAGTCAATCATTTGAAGGTGACAGTTCATGTTTGTTCACGTTTTTGCCAGAATTGTGATAGTGTTTTTCGGAGTTTATGGCTTGAAATTCTATTTGTTTTGGTGTTACATCAATTCTTATCAGGTAAGGAAAAGGCCTTTTTATATTATTCCACTAGATTATTTGTTTTACTTCTAGTTCATAAAAGTTTTGCTTTTTATGTTCGAGGTATTTTGATTTAAGTTTCGGTTCGTTTTATGCTAATCTCGCTATGTTTTTCAGCTGAAATGCCATTTCATTGTTCTACTCCCAAGTACAGGGGCAATTATGAAATAGGGCCAAAAGTAGCAGTCTTTGGGTTTCCCAAAGACGAGCAACTTAAGAGAACTTGGTTTAACGCAATTGAAAGGAAAGATTTCGTTCCCAGTAACAGCAGTAAGTTGTTAATTATTGCAAATTCAACTGTTTTGCCTGAAACGCAGAAGTTACTTATTTCTAGGTTTGCGAACTACATTTCCAAATAGTACGGTGTAATTAGACCTAAACCTCAACATCCAAAGTAAAAGTTTTCCTCCACACCAAATTGCTCTACATAGTCCCCTTATTCTATGGTGAAAAGTTACACCATTTTGAGCGTCGGGTTGGGGGGGGGGGGGAGAGGGGTGGTAATTTGAAAAAACACTAGTTTTTTTAGTTTTTCGTAAATATTTCAAAAACTAAGCGGTTTATCCTAAACATTGTTGTATACACAAAATGTTCTACGATAAATTTTAAATAAGAATGGTCCTTTTCATAATCACTCTAAATTGTACGGTTCAAGAGTTACAGACAGTGTAAATGTTAACTTTTTCGTAATTTTGATAATTTTTTAAAAAAATAAGCTTCGTAAAAGAATGTTGCTATTTCAGTGGCCGGTGGTATGTTAGTGATAAGTCCTTGAAGGAACGACAACCTCACCACCTTATCAAGGGGCACTATTTTTAAGGGAAAAGAGCCTTCCACAGGCCTAGGCCATATAAACCTGTAGTACGGAGAAAACCCCCTGAACTTTCTACGAACATTGCAACATAAATTCACTTCTTAAGCATAAATATCTTTCAAAATTTGAATGTTCAATGTCTTTATCAACTTCACTCATCCTCCAGCACATTATCCTCCTCCTTTAGCTCGACGCCTAAGATGTTATTATTGTCCATGTTATCACATGCTTGGCCTGAGCAATTGCTGCATATGCTAGTGCAGTTTAGACCACTCCTTCTGCATTCACAATTACGAACGCATTCATCTTTGCAAGTACACATTATAAGGGACAGTAATTCCTGGGGGGCTGCAGAACGTGCTGTTGTAATTGGGGTCAGGTGGTCGCCAATCTTCTTCAACCCCACTCGAGTGGATCCTTATCTTCATTCAGCCTATAAGAAGGGAAAAATTGTACCTTATAGGAAAGTTCAAGCCAACACCGTTCTTCGTGAAAAACTTCTGGTCTTCAACAACCTCAAAGCCGACCCCAGTGCAGTGGCTGATGCAGGAAATTACTTCCTACTTGCAATGTTTTGAGCCAAGAACACTGAAGATCCAGATTGTCTCCGCTACCAGTCCTACTTGAAAACGATTGCAAAGCAGCCTATAGATGCATTACTGAAGTTGGATGCACTACCACCAACTTCAGGAGCGTCCAGACAGCATTCATTTAGGAACTACCACCAGGTACAACAGTGGCTGAATGAAGATAAGGATCCACTCGAGTGGGGTTGGAAGAAGATTGGCGACCACCTGACACCAATTACAACAGCACGTCCTGCAGCCCCCCAGGAATTACTGTCCCTTATAATGTGTACTTGCAAAGATGAATGCGTTCGTAATTGTGAATGCAGAAGGAGTGGTCTAAACTGCACTAGCATATGCAGCAATTGCTCAGGCCAAGCATGTGATAACATGGACAATAATAATATCTTAGACGACGAGCTAGAGGAGGAGGATAATGTGCTGGAGGATGAGTGAAGTTAATAAAGACATTGAACATTCCAAATTTGAAAGATATTTATGCTTAAGAAGTGAATTTATGTTGCGATGTTCTTAGAAAGTTCAGGGTGGGTTTTTCCGCACTACAGGTTTATATGGCCTAGGCCTGTGGAAGCCTCTTTTCCCTCAAAAAATAGTGCCCCTTGATAAGGTGGTGAGGTTGTCGTTCCTTCAAGGGCTTATCACTAACATACCACGGCCACACTGAAATAGCTTTTACGAAGCTTATTTTTTTAAATTATCAAAATTACGAAAAAGTTAACATTTACACCGTCTGTAACTCTTGAACCGTACAATTTAGATTGATTATGAAAAGGACCATTCTTATTTATAATTTAACGAAAAACATTTTTGTATATAACAATGTTTAGGATAAATCGCTTAGTTTTTGAAATATTTACGAAAAACTAAAAAAACTAGTGATTTTTCAAATTAACACCCCCCTCCCCCTCAAACCCGACGCTCAAAATGGTGTAACTTTTTACCAAAACAATAAGAGGGTTATATAGAACAATTTGGAGTTGGAATAAAACTTTTACTTTGGATGTCAAGGTTAGGCCTTTTTTTAGGTTAATAACACCGTACTAAAACAGAATTTATAGAAAGATCTAGAAGTTACACACATGAAGTTACAGGTCAAAAAGTCGAAATTCCATTGAAGTTTCCTAGGTTGAAAATAGGTTGAAAAAATGTTATTAATCAGCTGGCCTTCTATTTATCTTTTACCATTCGTTTTAGCAGCGATACCAACGAAATTACCAGGCTTAGGTAGTACGCTAAGCAGATCAGATGTTCATACCAGAGTATCTCCTCAATCCAAGCGATCTAAAGTGAAATGTCGAGATCTTGAAATAGTATATAACATTACTATCAAGGTAAGAGGGTTTTTACTGGTGAATGGAGAATATAATTGACGAGCCGCAGGCGAGTCAGTTACCTCCTTGAGCCAGTAAAACCCGTTACCTTGCGTGTATTGTTTTATATTTTATTTGTTTCTCATTTGTAAAAAGGTTAGATAAATTTCAAAAAAATTTCAATAATTTGTCGCAAATGTCGTAAGCTATGGATTATTTATGATTATTTATGACATCGGAAAATTATGACAACTGTCAGTGGCTTTACGAAAGGGAAGTCCTTCGAGAATATTTGCTCATTTCTGACGAAAAAGGCCAGATCCAAATGAAACAAGGTATGAATATCGTTTTTAATACTTTTATAACGTTTATTACCAAAAATATTTGTTCCAACGAAAATGAAATGAATAAAAGAATGAATGAAATTAGAAGCAAGTACGTTACAACTACTGTCAGTGAGTTTACAGCTCAAAAACCTCTAGGAAATTTGCAATTTTGAGAGAAGGAAAACAAATAGATACGAAATAAAACACGATACGAATATCGTTTTTGAATATTTTGAGAACGTTTATTGAGAAATACAATTGTTCCAGGAACTCTGAAATTAGAAGGATGAATTGAATTAGAAGCAAGTACTTGACAACTATCAATGTAAATAATACTACTAACTTGTAAAAATTTTACAAGTTAACTGTCAGTTTTACAAGTTAGTGACTTGATAAAATAAACTTTCTTGATTAATATTGTGTTTTTGGAAACTGACGTTTACAAATGAGAAACAAATAAAAGCCATTGCATCAATTCCTGTTCAGAATATGATTCAGCAGTGTCATTTGCAACTTCAGCTGACGGCTGTTACGAAAGTGTTTGCTCCAAAAGACTGGATAAAAACCAAAGGAGAAAAAAAACTGTGTTTTTTTATTGGACCAGTCATCAGAATTTCCAGTTGTTGAAATAAAAGTGTATGTGTGTGAAGACTTAGCGTTAATGTACTATTTAATAATATCAAAGCAAAAAAAACTGGAATGTGATGAAGGGGACTCAATATTGCCAGTTATACTGAGAAAAAAAACTATTTTCACTATCCATCATATTTCTTTTTCCTCAATAAATATCGAAAATAACCACGAAATTGGTACTTGTATTAACAACGATCCTTCCTACTCAGAAACACATGATTTTTCTTTTCTGTTGGAAAATGAAATCTAAATTGATAAATAATTTTGTGGAAATGACATTGCGTAAATAAATACGAATGGACTACCTATGGTGTCGTCACTCATTCTGTTTCATGGCATTGTGTTCTAGTGAGGTAGTGGATACACCCAACATTCGACTCACTGAACGATATGTGTGACCTACCTCGATCATTGTCACAGCTTTGGCGACTTCAGTAGTTAGCAAATCACTCATTTTGTATGCAACAAAATATTAACTCTTCAAACAACAACAACAAAATGAGCTAGCGCCACTATTGACTGCTCAAGTAAAATCCTTTTCAAAAAAACAATCAGAGCACTGACTGTCAACAAACACTTGACAGGTGTGTAATTTCTGTTAGATTGTTGAAAAATGTCAAAATATCTCAAAATATTATGTCATACGAGAGTAATATCTTAAATAAATGAACCACTGGACGAATCACTCACGAGTCCCAAAAAAAAGACTTTTTTTTGTGTTCCCCTAATTGTGCCGGTGTGTGTATATGACATATAATGTTTTTAGAGATGAACCAAGCCAGATTGAAAATAGAGATCCAAAAGTTAGGCTTTGGCATGACAAGATGGTGAGAAGTGGATTGAAGCCATGAAAAAAAAATATTAATATTTCAATCGCTGATGATGGACATGGATACTAGTTGATCGACCCAAAGATAAGAAGATAGTACAAAGTCTAACAGGAACCATGTATCTTCTTTAAGAATGTAAACGTTTTTCAAGGATAATCATTGCAATATATGTAGATGATTTTTTGATCTGTTTAAATTCTGTATCGTTAAAAGCAGATGTTAACAATGAATTATCTTGTAAATTTTTTTATTTAACATCAATTATGATGAAGAAAACATTTTCTAAAAATTAATCAGAGAGAGATTATATTTGATCATTCAGAAAAATTCAGAATGAAAGATGCTGAAACTATTTAGACACCTATTGAACCTGGGTAACAATGAAAAAGAGTACTGATGAGAAAAACCAAACTTACCATATCAAAATCTGAAGGACTCGTTATTGTATTCAGTATTTAATACAAATCCAGACACTTTAATATTCTGTAAGCTATCTAAGCCAATTTAAAAATAGGTTCAGTTATGTACCAATGGAAATATTAAGAGAGTTTGAACATGATATATACTGAAAGGAATACAAGTATTACTTGTTA